>JARFOC010046670.1:0-50905 GCA_031763485.1 Osmoderma eremita | reverse complement strand
AAGCTAATACAATCAGACGTGTTGTGTGATCTCAGAGGTATATTTATATATTTTTTAAATATATTTTTATATACTTATTTTTTGAACGTACGTGCCATCTATTGGCAGAAATCTTCTTTTCTTCACTAGAGCAGTGACAAACACAGAAGACATCAGTGACATTAGATAAAATCCCCTAAATGGAATACAAAACAGTGAAACCGCTGTTAGAAAAAAAGTTGTTCCCATAGACAAAGACTGGCTAGTGCACCATCTTTTTCTATCTGTTAGTAAATTCCTGGGTCCTTGTCTTATTTTCGTGAAAAGGTATATACCACACAGGGTAGGTGCGGTGTATAAAATAAAAGGCCCAAATTCGATGGCGGAACCATAGTTCACGTATTCGGATATGAATATACACATATGTCCACACCGGAAGGGGGGATTGTTTTGTGAATGGCAACCGCACATTCGAGTCTCACTGACAACGAGAGATATCCAGTCGCAGTCATAAAGTAGGAAGATGAACAACGATTCTTATTAAATTAAACAAAGGAAAAATAAACTCTACAATTATACAAATTGTAATTCTAACAATGTTAATTTATGGAGTGTTCGAAAATACTCCCATTCGCGACCACATAGCCAAATTTCCTAAACGCTTTGACGATCCTTTCAATCGTCGAATGCGAATGAATAGGACGATCCACGTACTCTACGGCAAAAGGATCGACCGTGCTTTGGTAGGAATTTCCAGCAAAATATCATGCTATGATTTGTACCTTCTCTGTGGTTATATAAGCTAACATAGTGTAACCGAAATCGACGATTACTTCTTAGAACATTGCATGCGCATAGAGAGATACAAAATGAATCAGATAGGCGTGCTGCGTGCTACGGCGTTGCGTGCGACGAGACTAGCCGGCGGGGATAAATGCAAGTACTACGCCAGATCGCCCTACCTACAATATACTTCGCACCCCGGTGAGAGCTGAGCATACGTGTATATAGGTCGGCAATTCTGATTTTAGCAGTACATACCTCTTCTATTATCGCAATAGTCTATAGCAATAGATGCTAAGTATTATTTTCATATTCGTAACGGAATGAAGAATACTATCAAGGAAAAAAAACTGTGTTAAAATTACATTTAACCGTAATCATTGTACTTCAGTGAATGGTACCCAATTTCATTTTGTATATTATTTGGAATAAGGAATATGAAAATATATTTCTAAACATTATTTTTTCTATATCTTACATGCGCCTACATACTTTATTTTTGACAATTAATTTGTTTGTTTACTTTTTTTTCTTTTTGTTCAGCATTCTTCGCCGATGAGGCACAAACAAAATCATTTCTTGAATATATCGCCTAGCGCCATTAAGCTCATCGAATTTTCAATGGGCTTTCTGAACGAGAAACTGAAAAATAGAATTCAGGTACGCATTTCATACCAACGGTTTTACCAGTGAATACCAGTCGGTATTTTGACTTTTGTGTTTCCTTTTTAGCTTCACAAATCGTACGAAGACCTATATCAACAAATCGACCGGAAAATATTACCCATAGAATATGGCGGGGAAGTACCGCTGCAAGAGATGTTGTCAAAACTAAAGGCGAAATTGAAAGAAAGGAGAGCTACCCTATTGGCCCTAGATGATATGTATATAGAAATAGACGAGAAACATAAGCCATTCGTCTCCGAGATCAACGAGGAACTCGGTCTAGGTGTTGAAGGAACGTTCAAGAGATTACAAGTCGATTAGGGACCTTTTTCACGTTTGTTCTCAATATTATCGCAATGACGCACATTTGCTTTCGGTTTGGATTTTATTGTTGAAATATTGAAAGAATAATTTGTGTGGTAGTACCTAAACATTCCGTGTTTCAAACTACTGCCAGTTGGTGAGTTCACAACTAGGGGGCAATTTAAAATATTTGCATAAGGCACATTGTTTTTATAAGAATATTGTACACTTTATCTGTAATTATATCCAGCACATGCATTTATATTTACCAATTTACATATATGTACACGTTTGGATAGCGATATAAAGTTACTAGTTGTTATTCTGTTTGTTATCGTGATAGATTCTTCTTTACGTACTATTATTTAAGTATATCCTCTAGTATTAGTAATCGTATTGTATATTACTTGTATACTCGTCTATTGTATCACTTTATACAGAAACTTCATTTAAAAATTAAATCCACGTGACCTCTTTTGAGTATGCAACCAATGTTACAAAATTTCTTAATTAAATATTTCAAATGGCTTAAAATTAAATTGATGAACTGATTGTTTGATTTAAATTATTAATTATTTATTGGCAAAATATCACCAATATCAGTATAACGTTGTCTGTACTTTTTATTTAAACATTTTTTGTAAGAAATGATCGTCATTATTTTCTATCAACATACTTTATTTAACATATGCAACCAATAAACACACGGTTCGGATTACGCCTCCCGCACAAAGTATTAATTAATTCGGGAAGACACGTGTTTCGGGAATACGTGGATTCCCATTATCAACCGAATCATTCGGTTATTCGACTTGATAACGGGAGTCCCGAATTAATTAATACTTTGTGCGGGAGGAGTAATCCGAAAAGTGTGTTTATTGTGCTGCACCAGTCTTTGCAATTATTACTATGCAACTAATATTACATGGGTCACCTGTGTTATTTGAAGTTTCTGTACATATGTAGCAGAAGTGTACACAACATACTACGCCTCTACGGTGGGAATTAGTTACCTTTAATGTAAATGCATACAACATTAGAACGTTGTTTGCTTGATATTTTTAACGTTGTTATAACTATAACATTGAATAACCCTTTGTCGATATTTCTATATTTTATATATCAGCCTTGTAGGTTTATTTTTTTTTGTGATTGCTTTGCTATTATTTTATCGATCTACTTGTTGATTAGTTTTTAATGGTATGTAAATACGGAATATCTCCTCCAATAAAAATCCGTGAAAATCCTATTGATTCTTAGTTTACTTTTAATTTAACCGAGAAATTGTGTATGTTAAAATTAATGGCAACAATAAATAATGTTTTAAATATTACACCCAACAGTAAACTTTAATGAACGTTTATGGACTGTCTGAGTGAGTCCGTAAATAACAGGATTTCAGAAATTTGCCTAACCGGCATGACCAGGTAATCTCGGTAGCATACCTCGACGGTTAGCGATCCTTAAATTTTTTAGATAAACGCTTCGTATAGTTTCTTTACGTCGGAAATTGTATATTAATTACAATAATAAAATTAAAGCTCTTGCAACGAAACAGTCGGCTTTTACCAACCAGATACCAACACAACCAAACATAACTTCACATTTAGCAAATGCATACTAATGTCAAATCTAGTGATATTTCGTCCGCGTAGGATTTCTTCAGTTAGAGTGTTGCCAGTTGCATAGTGCGTTGACAACTTAGCTTTGTCAACGCACTTACTCGACATTTGTCATTTTGACCTTCTACTATTTAGTATTGTCGTATTTTTTAACCATAACCTATCGGTATATCTGTCAAACCATATCATATGCTTTATAATGTGTGGCAACCATGTCATGAAAAGACGAAATGTCAAATGTCGGTTGTTTAATTGCGAGAGCTATAGCTGGTATGAACAATTATTTGACGTACTGTCAAAAGACGCTTTTGTGCATTTAATTCTATTTGGTCCCATTTACATTCTCAATCGTATATTATATTATGTAAGTTGCATCATTTTATTGGTCACCTGTGGATTACGAGAATTTCTAAATCGCAAATATCAAAAACAACTATTTTGAGAAAGAGGAATTAGAAACAACCTGTACCCGTGTGCAATTTGTAACTATATTTTTCCAAATATTGCACATATGTAATAAACTTCCCTGGTGTTACATTTTCTCATTATTTCCTTAAATGAAGAGATACCAGCAGACAATTGCGCGGTTTCAAAATTAATCCTATCGAGGGCCGCATAGTCTTCTCAGTCTCCACAGCTCTAATCCTAAATTGTTTCAGTATGTATGCTAATAAGACTTTCTCTTCTAGGAGGGCGTACTTCTGACCTGCAACAACAGTTCTTGTAATCATAAATGAAAAATACGTCAATTCTTGTTTTTAGTAAAAAAACAAAAACATTTATGAATTAAAGAAGTGTTTAAACTGAAATTATAGGCAACCAGTTATACGCGATTACTATTATTTCTGACAATCCTAAAATAATTCATGATAGACTGAATTGATAATGACTAAATTAAATAATAAATGATGATGTGACGACTGTAACGGTGCAAAACATAAGTTACACATTTTCGTAGCGTTAGTTTGATTTCAAACATGTTTAAACGCTCGATTTTCTGTTTGCAAAATAAGATCGTGTACTGACCCACGGCTACTATGGACCTTTCTCAATTTACCTGGACTGCGCGCGCAGCCTGTGGGGATCAGGCAAAACAGTTGTCAGCCCTGCCTACCAAACTGTTTAACAAACATAGATGACAGTCACAGTAAATAAAATTCCCTAAAAGCGATGAATCGATGTTAGATAGAGACGTACGTATACCCCACATATGATAACGTGCCCTTGTGTTATTTTTGTGAGAAAGGTCTATTGCAATACCAATTTTAATGTGGCAATATTACCAGATTGGAGAGTCTGACAATTTCACTTTATTGGTTGTGTTTATTCTGTACATCTTCCTATACATAAAATACTCTTACCACCTTAATGAGTGAAAGACTAGATACGTATTTCGGCGCTGGTGGAATAACCAGGCGCGGCTGGTGATGACGTTTTGGGTGGACAGTTGTTGAAATAGTTCTAATTCTCGTAACGTCGTGCTGTCTCTGTAACAGCACGGAAGCTATACGAAGTCGCACGAAGCACTACTATCTTAAATACTGCCTACCCAAATCTTCATCACCAGCCGCCGCTTGGAATAACACTTATTCCACTGAGGATCCGGTGCAGATCATATCTTCCAACGTACTACGTCCTTTCCTTTCCTTTCGGCAACTTAGTTGAAGAAATACGTATCGCGAGTCTTTCACTCATTAAGACTTTAAGGGTATTTTTTGTTTTAGTTTTATTATACATAAATAAAATGACGTTATTTTTAGGTCGTGCATTGAACGTTGCACTTTAAAAATGTGCTATTACGACGAAAATGTCTTGGTATCCCGCCTAACATTATCAGAAAGAACTCATAGGATGCCTAATTTACAAAAATAGATATTACCTATTTTCTTACTAATCTAGGGATATTTTGACAGTTCTCGTGAATCGTCAAGTATAAATACTCTAATTTTTAGTACACCCAACCCTGACCACTCAGTAGTTATGTAGGTAAATATCCGTACCTATGCAGTTTCTAGGACCGGCACTGAAGGGTATGTAGGCGTACGCCGGCCTCCGCCTGTTATTTTCCGGTAGAAATCGGTCTGGATCGAATTTCTCCGGGTCCTGATAATAGCGCGGATCGCGATGGATGGCGTAAATGTGTAAATTGACGGTACACTCCGCGGGCACCAAATAACCGCCTGCAATTTGAAAAATAAACGACATTCACTATTAATAAGATAATATATTATAATATTATGAAGGAACCTATGTGAATATCCTTTTGCAGCTGTCTAGCTACGATCGGTACGCTCGGGTACAGTCTCAGCGATTCCTTGATACATCTCTCGAGTAGTTTCAATTTTCCCAACAGTTTCGTGTCGATGGGACCTTTGTGCGTTTCAAACGCTCTAGTTATTTCCTCGTACACTTTGTCCTGAATAATAAGTTTAATAATAAATGTGCGTTGCAATATGTGTTGAGTATAACCCTTGTATAATATTTTAGATTTAGCAGCCAACTTTCCTCGCCTGGCTGTGACGTAAAATACCCACTGTACCAATTTCAAATATTCCTATTTAGATTTTTGGAACTGCATAACAGTGCAAGTAGAAACATTTTGAGTTTAATGTGCCTTGCTTAGTTGGTAAACAATACTGCACCATTTCAAGATTGATAGCGTCTATCAGCCCATCATGTCAATTGTGCCATTTGGCAACGGCGCAAGGGTATGATAGTTTTATTAATTTAACGTCGAAAGGCGGCTGCTATATTGAAAGTGCTATATGTAACATACTTGAATATCTAAATGATTTCCTAAAAGGAAGAGGCACCAACTGAGGGCGGCAGTTACAGTATCGTGACCCTGAAAATATGAAGAACCTTGTATTTAGCGAAATACGTGCGCGCACTTACGCACACACTTCGAACAAGAACGTGTCCACCTCCTGGCGTACATCTTCTTCGCTAAAAGTAGTCTCCGTATGCGATGTTTCTAACAGTATGTCCAAGAATGTGTTTTTCTTCGTGTCTGTTTGTCCATCGTTACTGTAGCCGTCGTCGTTCGCGTTTCCATCCCCTTTAGTTGCTACGTTGTTTGAATCATTCAGAATAGATCGTCGTTCTTGTATTACCTGTATACATATTATATAAATATTACTTCTACCTTCTTTGCAACATACAAATATATTTACGTATTATATCGCATGTATGCTTCCATTTCTTGTTTTTAACATATAGCAATTCAAACTTCTAAGTAAGTTTACCTTAATAAACAGGCGACAAAAGTAAACTTAGACGATTGGCAAACGAGGAGGTAGTATTGGCAGACAGTTTGCAAGCAGTGTTGAACCAAGCTCATCGTCCATGTTTACTTTTGTCCCATTGTACTTAGATAACTCAACTCTTTGCTCGTTTGTTTACGCGCCAAAAAGGAAAACCCGCGAACATAATTATCTTGCCAACGTTACAAATGGTGCCAACTTTTATTCTTTTAAACATGTAGATTTGCGTAATAATAATTTGATAATTCATTCTTCTTATAACGTCCTCGTTCGCAGGACATCCATTTCACTTACCTTCTTCGTGAAATCGTGCATTACTTCCAAGCTGTGCCGGAATCGTTTTCCACGACCAGTATGTTTGAATATGAAACTCGGTTGTAGCCAAGGTTTTAGTATGCGCTGTAGACTGATATTTGTTACACTAAAATAATTAGCAAACCGATTATTCCGATCAGAAGAAATTAGAGTAAGCAATTTTACTACCCACTGATCAACGACTTTATACCGTCCTAAGTTGGCAACACCAAATATGACAAGATTTCAAGATTGACTATGTCAATTTAATGGTTGTTTGTTTCATTGCCAATGAACTTAAGCACTAACTACCAAACAAGTAACTAACTAACTATAGTTCTCGCAATTAAACAACCGACTTTTGACATTTCGTCTTTTTAATTGAATAAATCGTACGCGGACGAAATGTCACTAGATTTGACACTACTAAACGTGAAGGTGTGTTGGTATGATTTTAACATTATCGCTGTCAAAAGTCGGCTGTTTCGTTACGAGAGCTATACAGTATATAGTTATTATTACAATCTCATTACAAACTTTAATAAGTCAATTGTTTTGACATTAGAAGAAGGATGGGCAATCTATAAACCTAAATATTACCTCAATCTAGGGATATTTTACTACCAACTCTGGAGTATTCTCGTTGATCACTGTTTTTTTTAATATACAGAAATAATACTCAACGTATAAATTGCGTCTACATATTCACGATAATTGTGTGTATTGACGGAATCCAGCTGTATTCCCATTGCCGTTTCTAAAATAAACTTCAACCATTACAATCGTTTAGTTAAAGCGTCTATTTACCGCAAATTATATCCAAAGCGGTTCGCGTAATGTAGGGATACATGTCTAAGATATCTCCTTCGCGCACTTTCTTCAATTGCTTAATCAACACCTTCGCTTTCAATTCAAAGGTTGTAAGGGAATTATCCAGTATTTTAAAATGAAAGGCGGGTGTTAATAATTTTCGGCGACTCTGCCATCTTCTACCTACAACATCGAGATCGGTACGCCTATATCGGTATAGCATTTTCTAGCGTGTATTAAATGGTATCGTTAAACTACCTAACACGGTCAAGGCTTCTATATAAATGATACACTCACAAAGTCTGTGTCTATACTGAGTGAAAGTCTATATTAAGGTGGGTTTCCATACCTCCGTCGTGCGTCGGTCCGTAGCGAGTTGTGATTGGTTCATTTTAAATATTTCTCGGAACCGCCAAAAGATTTGCAGCGCTGCATGTAATTCAACTGTGTTGAAGTTTTTGCGTCGTTTAGAAAAGGAAAGGAACTAATTTAAAAAGAGAGGCACATATGTTTGTATATTTGACCATTTATTTGACCATGTTTGACGGTACCTACAGGCGACTCGAACACAAATATAATATAACGTATGCAGAATATGGATATAACAACTAGAAAAAATTATATAATTGCCTATTTATATTTAAAATATGAAGAAAGAAGATCAAAGAGTCAACATAAGCATTGGGTACGACCAATAAATATAAATAAATGTGACATTTACATATGTAAATATTAATGGCATTCAATAATAACTAATGTGTATGTATATATGTATAAGCATACAAATTTTAAAATATACAATAATACCTATTCAATTCGTATTAAAGAATATTTAATGAGAATTTATAAGGATACTATATACTATATACAACAACCTTTTCGAGGTTAGATATTTTTTTGTAACGACGTAACGACCAGAAACAACGCAACGACGCACAAAAATAAACGCAAGTATGGAAACGCAAGAACGTCGTTTTAAATGCAGTGCTGCGTCGACGCACGGCGCACGACGCAGGTATGGAAACCCACCCTTATATTTTGGAGGCCGTGCCACCTAGAATTTTACCTACCAGAACTGATCAATAGCCCTTCACCAAGCCATGGCTTGATGAAATTGTAGGCTGCGCTTTTTTCTATTTGTACGGAATTATTGAGAACGACCTGTAAACGTTTTCTATATAAATGACTACTTTTACCTCTCTTAAATGTACACTAAGAACCAAAAGTTGCAAATCGCTATTTAATACACTTTTGGTCTGTAATGTAAGTAGATACTTCACTTCTGCGTGTTCCGCCCTGCTTAAATTAACGTTGGGACTATTACCCATCCAGCTACTGAAGATTGGATAAGTCTTAAATCGCTTTATCATATATTTAAAAAAGTCTGTAAATAAGTAAAGAACGCAAAATTTCACTCATAAATAAACATTTTCTAATTTACAGCTACAACGAGGTCGTTAAATTTTGGATGCGTTTGTAATCTATACACGCATTGTTCTATATCATTTAGAAAACAGTGCAGGGCTGCCACACCGTATCTAAATACGTGAATAAGCTATGGTCCCAAAGCAAAATAATATAGTACACTTGCACTTGGGACTTGCATTCATTCTGCAATGTCTAAAACAATAAATACTGTCATTGCTGAAACAGATTTTTTTATAAGAATTTACTAAAATACATAGAATAATCGTGGGGACACTTTGTATGTTAATCTTTGCATAGTTGTCACTTTGTTATTCACATAACCTACCAACTGTCAACATATGTAATTGAGAAGAAAAGGGATGACGTCGATTTGTTTTGTTTGAAAACCTCTGCAGTGCCCTCAACAGCATAAAATGATTAAAAGAATGATATTTTTTGTCAGATAACAGACAAGTGCTATCGATCAACAACTTGACTTTATACAAAAGCCGCACGAACTTATTTGGTTACCCGATAGTATCCCTATAATGTGTCGATTATGATTTCACGGAAGACCCTTAATACGGTTTTGAGGACATATTATCCTTGTATACATATAAATTTATTTCTGAGCATTTATTTCATGCGTAAACTTTTATGCGCCCGCCACTGGCTTTTGGCGAAAATTGATCAACTCTAATGATAACCCTATATATGTGTTAGTAAATTATTATAACAAAATCTGCTTCAGCAATGACTTGAATTATTTTTTTAAACATTGCAGAATCAATGCATTATTACATTTTACTTTGTGACCATACTCTATTCATGTATCTACCCCAAAAAAAACATAACCAGATATGGCAACGCTGTGCGGGATTCCCTTAAGTTTCTAAAGGGCGAATTAACTATACATATATTTTCTGCAACTAGAAAGGGATAAAAATGGTCCCAGAAGACTGTTTTTTTAAGGCGCGTGGACTATAGTACAATTTTTAGCTTTTCAAGAGTGGTCAATTGCAATTTTATTCCTAATTCAAACGATCTGTCATCACAAACGTCATAGTGCAAGAATTACCAACCTTCAGGAAAATTCCTAATTTTTAAAATGTATTTAAATTTAAAAAATGTCATAAACGAGGGAAATTAGGAAAATAACATAAATAGCTTGTGTCACAAGACATTTATCTTTAAAACTTGTCTTATGGACCTCGTACTTTAGTAGACCATTTTAAATAAACATTTTGAAAACAGATATGAAATTGTTAGATAAATGTTGTCTTACCTCCCCTCTTCACAAACAATAATATATAAGCAGTACCGACCACAGGCAATCTTAACAGTCCTGGAATTTTTTCGACGTAGATTTCAATCCTGTTCTTATTTATTTGAATATAGTACATGAATAAACTGACGAAAGATAGGCCTAGTATACCGCAAACAATAAAATCGAAGGTACTGCAAGAAAGAATTAGATACATAGTGATTAGAATATGCTAGAAACCGCAGGAATATAAATTGTGCAGCGGTATAGAGCGACAGGCGTATAACAATCACGTTAATTAACAATCGGCTATAAAATAGAAAAGCAATGACAAGAGCATAAGTACATGCTTTGTACTGATGATTATCAAGAATAATACGCGTATGCATACAAGGTCCTTCTACAAAACCAACTTTGTTCCTTTAAAAATATATGGCCTAATGTACCATATGATCGAATACTTTTAGATTTTAGAGTTATGAAGTTATTTTTTTGAAAGTATAATGCTGGCAATGACAAATAAAAAATAACTGATGTCCTTGTGAGCGTGTGTGTTATTAGTTTATTGACGCTTCAAAAATGTTCACAACAAACCATAAGCTTTCTGTTATCGAAATAATGGACTACTTCATTTATCCACACCTAGAAAATAGAATTTACTAACTGCAGTCATACAATAGAAGAGCCATCTCAAGTGAAGTTATTCTATGAGGTAATTATACCCTATATTTAAGGAATTCCTTCAGTAATACCTATGAAACTAAGAATGATGTGGTATACCAAAAATGAAGGAATTTACATTCAACATTTATATAGCTGTTTTTATTATTATTTTTTCTATGTTTGGTGCAGAAATGTTTGTCTTGTCAACATAAGTTTGAAGTAAAATAATATTATAATTCTCTGTAATGTAAGATTTCGATTAGTCGGTGCTAACTCGCAGGATTTTTCAAGTGCCACCAATTCTTTCGGAACCCATTGTATATTTCCAGCATATAAAATCATAAAATGAAGGTAAATGCTGAGTGGGTTGCCTGTCTTTTACGAAGTAAATAGCTTAAAGCGACAGTAGTGCCAACAACTCAACTGCGCTTATCGGTTGGGTAAACGCACGGTAAACGTCAAAGTTATTTATCTAAGATGTCTACAGTTTTATTTTTGGCAGGCAAAAATTAGTCACTCATTGTTATAGCAAGACAAATTTAATAAGTTTATGTATCATCTCTGTGGATCTCTATTGCTTTTGTTGTGCAAATGTTGTGTGCTTCTCTTCTAGAGTATAGTTAATCAAGATTCTAAATTTGTTTTTGTGTAACGAGGTACGTAACATTTTTGTTGTGCATGTGCAAAATTTAGAAAGGTGATTAATATTATAGTTTATAATGTAAAGTAAAGGATTTTAAATGTTAGCCACTATCTTTGGGCTAGGTTAGTTATATGATTAATAGGCAATTATTTCAAAAACAATGCGAGTAAATATACTTGTGTGCATGCAATAGTAGCTACTTACATTCGATTTTTGTTTGAAATATTAATGAGGACCGTGAGATATATAAAAATGTGTACCCACAATCACAATTTAATGATTGATATTTTATTTAGGTTCTTCTTATATTTATGGTGTAATGGTACTAGTGTTTTCATATGATCAATATATGTTTTGGTGGCAAACAGATCGGAATGGATTTGTGTAGATTCATTGACCAGAAGAGCTGTCTCGAATCAGAGGCAGACTAATTTTGTAAGTGAACTTTATATTTGTGTACAGTTTATTTATTTACTTTGGTGATATTTTGATATCCACATCTATGTGTTGTTAAACTAAGTCTATAGGGCTTATGTGTTAGTGTTTGAGTGATTTTGAATTGTGCTTGTTTTGGAGAAATATATTTCGAAATTTTTGTTTGTTACTGAGATTACCCAGCTTTATCAACACAAAATCCCCAAAGGAAGATGGATTGATTAAGATAGTCGCATCCTCATTACTTTAACATGCAGTGGGTATACATGTTAGGCTTTCATCATTATGTATGTGTCATTATGTTACTTCTTCCTAATATATGTCTAAGTTATCCTAACTTACAATTAATTTTATAATCCCACTGGATTCATATTCTCATAACATCCATTTAAAAATTGTCCCGGGCGTTTTTGTCATATGCTTTTGATTAAATGTGATTGTACAAGACTTACAACTAGAAGAATGGTTTTTTTAAATCTGTGTCACAAAACAAGCAAGGGCTTGACGAAAAAATTATTACATTTATTGAAAGATGGAATTTTTATGCTTTTTATGTGTTGTGATAACGCAAAATTAAGAACTACTGCTTTACGGTGCAGTGACAGAGAAAGATATCTGGATAGTGTGTAATGTAACACTAGTAGTACCTATACGTCATTTTGAGCCATGATCGATTTGTAACATTGTTAAGGGTGAAGTTCGTACCATTAGTGTCTTCTTGTTGTTGTAGTATATAAGCTGTGTTAATATTCCCTATTAATATTTTACTAAATATTAATCGAGTCATCACTGGTGGTGTAAATTGGCGCATATTAATTAGTGACGTAAATGTACTTCTAAGGGTATTTTCATTCTAACTATCGTTTTTTGCACCCAAATGGTTCCAATATCTCCATCACTAGGTGCATTGATGGCAGTTTGTTAGCTGATGTACAAGGAATTGCCGGCTGTCACCATTCCTATTTAGGAAAAAAGGCGCTTAATTTTATTTGTGTGAGTGCCTAATACAATACAACTATGTGTATAAAGCGCCTCCAAAATTTTAGTGACGAAGTAACCGCGATAATTTCTTTATATGGCAAGATACGGTTAGATTTGACAATAATTAGGGCACCAATCCTTGCGAATACGCTCCACGCTTACTGTTAGTACTCCCTAAATATTTAGTACCATTTTAGACATGTATGTACATATGGTGATGGGCAAAAGTGTGGAACCATATAAATAACTGTAAAGTTGATTATAACACTTATAAATTATTTAATTAATTTGAGATTTACACACAAATAAAAATCGGAATTTTAAAAATGTTTACCTCTTTGTATTCCCCTAAGTAATAGAAATATTTGGATGGTAAGTGTGATAGGTAGATGGAAGCCGAGATTTTTACAAATAATTATATATAATTATTATCGCTAATTTTTGTGGATAACCACACTGCGCATCATTCTAAAAGAAAATCTTCAAAGACTATGGCAAATCCTTTTAAAGGAAACCGAAGTAACTTCGACCAAATAGCAATTCTTTAAAAAAAATGGTTTCTATGAATTCAAACCAGTACCCAGTAAAAATCCGAACTATTAATGCTCAAATCCAACCAGCGGATTCTTCTCTACAATTTAATACTTCCATTTCTATTTCAGCAATTTTTCTGTTTTTATATCGCAGTTGTGACTTACCCTCTAGAATCTGGGACTCGGTGCATATTTAGAGTAAAAAACACACAAAATTTGCGAAATTTTACAATGAGAATCAATCGTGGTTGTTATAAGATAACTGTTTTAAGTGTCACAGTGTCTTTCAAGAAGAATTATTAGTAGTCTATGAATTTCTTCTGTGATGCGAATAGAGATGAAAGGTTATCCACCTGTCACCGTCATAATGGTATTAATGGCAATCACAACTGTCAAAATGACAGTTGTATTATGTAAGTGACATATCAAGTAAATACATTTCAAGGGCTACTGAGATGCAATCCTTTTTAACACTATAGGTGCAAGACGCTCACTCCTTTCGTAAAACTTACTATTTCTACATATTTATATTTAATTATTTATGCCCAACATTTAGGTGTAGAAGATTTCGGCGATGTTTCGTCAACTGCTACTAATGACCGGTCTCCAGAGCTGTACGGACGACTGTTCCGGACGCGGAGAGTGCCACAACGGCACCTGCCTCTGTGAAATACAATTCGCGGGCGACTACTGCGATGGCCCCAATGTGTCGTATCACGCGTGCATCGGTGGCCTCTTCTTGTTCGTGGCTCTAGTTTGCGCCGTCCAACTTATAATGTGCATCACCTTCGAATACAGGCGACTGAAGACGCCTACCTTCCTCAAGGCCTGCAGGATCACCACGCAGAAACTGCTCTATTTCGTCACATTCCTGGCCAGCGCTATCCGCGGAGGATATTTCTTGTTTCCCGTAAGTATTTTGCTTGCGCCAAATGACATTAAAAAGCGATTATTCAAAAATAGATACATAGGTATGTTTCAACTAGTTTAGAGAAAATCGACAGTTAAAACTAGAAAGTCTTCCGGTATTAAATATAATCACGACAAAATTGTTGCATGTCACTAATGTGTGGTTTGATAGCTGTATCGGGCTTTTTTGTTTGGACGTGAAATGAAAACACACAATTTAAATGCCAAATTAATAATTGTCAAAGCATGTAAACCTATCTTAAGTTTACTTTCACCATAAATACACATAAGTAAAATCATTGTCGTTTTTACTTTTGGAAGTTCACGCGATCGAATTCAGATTACAATCAATATACATACAGACGTGTGCATGAAAATAGAAGTGTTGTAAAAATGTGTCTAACATCAAGAGAAAGCAACCAAACTGTATGTAGTTTGACACGAAATATATTTATTGAGTCTATAATCAGAAATAAAATATTACATAACTGAAATAACGAAAACCATTATATATTAACAATAATAACTTCGTGTTATTAGATGGATATATATGCAAGATCCGAAACATAAATCCAATTGAACAGTTTTGGATAGGAGTTAAAAAGGGCGTTAAAAAAACCCTCGAACTCTCAGCAATTGGCAGAGGTTGTACAAACTGGGGGCGTTATATTACGTTAGAAAGGTGCGAACAATTATGGACTGTCAACCTCCGAATGCAGTACACAGCTTATGGGAATTCCATACATGGTTGCCAAATCGTCGAATCAGCTGTACATTATTCCGGTTCCATTTTTTTGGTTTATGACAGTTAAAATGCACAACCAGCGAAATTTTATTTATTATTATACCGTATTTATTCTAATTGGAGACGCACTTTAATTTGTGACACGCAAAACAGCAAGTTCCTTTTTAGCATATCGTCAGTGGTTGGTATTTTTTCTAATTTTGTGCAGTGTTAGGATGCATTATCAAGAACAATTATTGACTTCTGCGGTATATTTGGACTTTATAATGAACTAGTTCATTGCGCCTGTTTCATATTATATATGTTGTACGCTCTGAGCAACCCAAAGTTTTACTTGCTTCTTGAACGGCAGCACTCACATGCATAGATTTATTAAAATAATTTAAAACATATACTATATATAAACAAATTAAGGTGAAATTTAAGTAAAAATGTTTTAAAACTACGGCGATAATGATTGACAGCAGTTGACGCAAATAGAGAGGTAAATAGGTATTGTTGCCAACGCCGACATATGTAAATAAGTTGCAACATAGCAATCGGAAATGAAGAAAGTTAATGACCGCAACTAAGGATAGTAAGAGATAAAAGTTGCTATTATATCCCATACAGCATTTGGAAGTTGAGACGATCTATGGTATAGCACTATCAAAATTGGAAGACCCCAAAATGCGCAAACGGTATGTCATCTGACATAAAGGCCGCCTTAAAACGTTGACTACTAAAACATATGATTTCTGTTAATAAGAGTAAAAGAGAAACAACAGGGCAACATCAATCCACAATTGACAAATGACCGTCGATGCACTAGTCACTATTTTCGGTAACGTCTTTATCGGCAAATTACATAGCTACCCTCTCCATTTCATCATTCCGTTCTGTTTAATGCTCAAAGAGGTTTGTGAGCTGGTGTTTTCCAATTTCAATCGTGTTATGGACTCCATGCCTTGGAAGTAATCAAATCTAAAGGACGAAGTACAAAATACTAATCTATCTGTATCCCGTTTGTTTAGTTTGTCGCTTACATTTATTTTTTATATTTTATGTAATAAATAGAGTTGGTGCAAATACTATTTCGTAGTTCTACGTTTGTTTTAAAAATGTTGCCTAGGTCGCGAAGACGACCAATGTTGGACAAAGTTCACCGTTTGTAGCAACATACTTAATGTTTATATTTAACAGATGTTATTCACCTTTGTGAGTCTTCCTCTTAATGCGGTAAGTGTTTGAGTACATATTATAATTTATTTCTGACCATTTATTTTACGTGTAAACTTTTATGCGCCCGCCACTGACTTTTGCCGCAAATTGAGCAACTCTAGTAAGGAATTAAGAAACTGCTCTTTTTGCGAACAGGCAAAAATTGTTTTATTAATTTTTATAATTATATTATCGCATAAAAATAACGCAAAAAATTAAGTGTTTATGCATAGATTTGCATGTGGTAATTGCGCAAATTTGCACGGCAAAAGATAAATATTTGCAGTTATGAACCAGTTTCCATCATCAAGGTAGTCTAACGGAAATCCACAATAATCGAAAGTAATCGCCGATATATAAGTAGGTTTATATTTTGTTTTAGGACAATTTTCAATACGGATGGTCTACGAGCCTACTGTCAGCCTATTATCCACTGTTGATGTCCGGATCTTCACTGCTGGTGTGCTTTTGGGCGGAAGTAAGTTTGAGAACGTATTTTCTTTTGCATTGCAGTTTACATTATTTGTGTATTATTACAACATTATTGTCATATTTACAAGTTTTCGTTCACCCTATTCAAAAATTCATTGCTAATTAATTCATCGAGTAGTTAGTGCAACATACACAAGGCTAATATTAACAGTAATGGTGGCAATTATTATTGTTATATGTGTACGCGTTGACATTTTAGTTGTTCTTAAATAGCCATTAATATGCAGGATTATCTACAACATTTAAGGATTGGTAGGGACGAATTTGGCAACTTTAAGTACTTTGATACATAAACATCGTTTGGAAACATCGTATTTAGGAATCAAATAAAATTTATTACCAGTTAATTAATTCTATTTGTACCTCCTGAGATTACTTGGTGTTTTTTTTTGTTTTCAACTCAGTACGTCTTTCGGTTCCAGAAAAGAGTAACATGAATCAAATAAAAGTTGTTTAGAATTACGTTTTAACTACTAAGAGTTTATTATTTGCATTGAATAAATAAAGTAACGCAATCGCTTGCGACTTGCGATAAACTTAATTACCAATTGCTTTAAATTCGGAGTAGTAGAGATTAGATTTTCCCTGCCACACACGTTTCGGTTGTCTTTTACTTATTTGTGAAATACTTACAACAAACACACCGTAAGTATTTTTCCTAATTGTAATATTAAATTATTTTTTTCCTGGGTAAAGAAATGTGATGTGACGAGATATACATATGTAATTATAATGCGAATTTCGTATTAACGCTCATGGCTTATTAATATGCATGCCACATGGTTATAAGAATGCCATTTTTTTATCTATTAACTCGTTTATATATGTTGATATGTGTGTATATCCGTGATAATAAATTAAAGGAAGTTACCTAATTCCAAAATGTAACGCATGTACTTTATCAGTCGAAAGTACTTTGTTATTTTCTAAAAATAGAGTAAAGTTAGTTATTTACAGTTGCTTAATCTCATATTCGTACAACTTTAGTATCCACAGAAACAACAAAAAAAACAATGGTTTTTATAAAAATGTTTATTAATCTATATAGGAAATTAAGCTTACTACTAATACGAATAACTAATTATCTTTATAATGTGATGTTACTATGAAAATATTAAAATTAAAAGAGAAAACAAAGTCAAATTCGTATTCGTACACTAAACTCTGTTGCTTCTTGAAATATGAAATATCGCACATTCTTAGAAATAAAACAAATGCAATACGTATTGGAGAACTTGTTATTAGTTAGAGTAAGTTTGTAAGTGTCAAATTAAGATTAATTTTGTCAAAACGGGGGGAAAAGGTAAAGAAACCCCCGAGGACATACGAAAACTAATAGTTTTTCACCACGAAGGCGGAAAATGTTTAAGAGAAATCAGCAAAATCGTTAATCGAAATCGCCCTAGCATTATTAAACGATATAAAACAGAAACCAGAATACCAAACAAATTGTAACTGAAAACTATTAACCGAAGAATATTAAATGAAGTACGGTTAAATCCGAGAATATCCGTACCAAAATTAATAGAAAAATTTAATAGTGATACTGGCAAGACGGTATGTGCGGAAACAATACGCAACGTTTTAAGAAGGCACAATTACCATGGCCGTGCAGTGGTTAGAAAGCCTTTTAGTAGTGAAACTAATAGACGTAAGCGTTTAAAGTTTGCCAAAGAACATGCATCTAAAATCTATGACTTATGGGAAAACCTGATATTCACCGATGAAAGTAAATTAAATGTCTTCCAGTTAGATGGTAGGCAAATTGTATGGCGCAAACCAAATACAAGCCTCCTCAAGAAAAATTTGCAGGCTACGGTAAAATACGGTGGCGGATCCGTCATAGTGTGGGGGTGTTTCTCCGCAAATGGTGTCGGAAGTCTACATTTTATCGATGGGATCATGGATAAGTATATGTATATCAACATCTTAAAACAAAATTTAAAAGTAAGTGGCAATCGTTTGGGTATAACGGATAGATTTCTTTTTTACCAAGACAACGATCCCAAATTAGGTTTGGGATCGTAGTAATCGAAGTAACAAGGTTATGGTTACTATATAATTGCCCAAAGGTTATGGAAGCATCCTCATAATCACCAGACATTAACCCCATCGAGAATATTTGGGTTGAACTAAAAACTCAACTTAGAAAATATCGTATTTCTAATAGAAATGAGCTTTCGGAGAAACTATTATTGGAATGGAACAATATTTCCTCTGAAAAAAACAAAAAGGCTGGTGCAGTCAATGCCAACATGATTAAAGGAAGTTATTAAAGATAGAGGAAATCGTACGCGCTATTAATCAGTTAATTAATGTATGCATTTATTTCAAAAATTGAGTTATCAGATTGTACGAATGCGAATTTGACACTGAATTTGTATTTTGTTTTTTCTTTTGATTTTAATATTTTTGTAGTAACGTCACATTATAAGCACAATTAATTATTCATATTAGTAGTAAGCTTAATTTCCTATATAAAATCATAAAAAAATCATCGTTTCTGTGAATACTAAAGTTGTACGAATACGAGATTGGGTAACTGTATATAATGCATACTAGCTGTCCTCCGCTACGCGTTGTTGTGGCATAGTTGTGCCAAATTTTCAAAGCAATCTGTGAAAAAATTGCATGTTTTTACCTGCCATATTCTTAACGAAATTTTTTTCTTAAATCTTTTTTAGTAATTCTTACATTTTAAATAAACTAATCTTTAATTACTACAAGCAGAAAATCAATATTTGTAGAGTCAAATTGACATTTCATTAGGTTTTTTTATTTTTACATTATTTTATCTGGTATATAGTAAAATACTTTTAACCGAGAATGTACATATATCACCTACGACATGCGGCTGGCAGCGGATGATTATTATATGATGTACAGATGTACATATTGGCATAGTTCAGTACATGAGTACCTAAATGTGGCGCTCAGAGTGCACGTGTACTTATTGAGAATCCAGTCAGCTGGTATCTGTTTAGTACATTTGCACTACGTAAGTTGGGAAATGGAACAATTTAATATAATAGCAAGTTGTCACATGACGCAAGTTCGTTGGAACTTGGAAACGTTGTATCAGGGAATTGTAATTGACGTGTACTAATATTACATATTTAACAATCTGATGAATACTAAATAAGCTGTTTTTTTTTATTTTTCGTTTAACGTTTTACCTTCATTAAACGTATAGTCAGTTCGCACCTTAGAAGACAGTAGTGGTTCTTATGGGTTCTTATCTCCTTTTCTAGTTGAGAAGAATTAGCACTGCATTAGCATATAGCGTAATGTTACTACGACTACGCCACTAATCCGGAAATATTTAATAATAAATAATTTTTCATCCATAAGATCGTTTAATACTATATATATGAGATATTACATAAGTTTGCAATTCTATAGGTCATTTGAATAACAAAGTGAAATACATTTGCATGTCAACAACACAAACATAACTAGAATTTATTTTAGTAAATTATTTTAATAAAATTTGCAGTAACAATTACATAGTCATCAATATCAACTGTCTGAGGTTAGTATTATAAACTAGTTTTTTTATTACTTTCGTTGATTGGTGACTACACTTTGTTTGTCATTCGTGTCTACCGCCTTTATTATTATTTTTGCTTCGAACTGCTTTTGAAGAATTGGAAGAACTGTGGGCTGGTATCATTAATACACAGTATCGGGAAATCCACACACCACAAATTGATTTAATAAAATTTGGTACATATGTTTCGAGCGCACGTGGGCTCATCATAAGTAAAATGGCGCTATCTTTGTTATATTAATATAACTCATCTTTTCTGTAATGTAATGTGTGAATCTTGGGCTCTTTCATATGTGCCACAACGTATTAAAGTGTTGAATAAACCTGCGCGAATTTATTTCAACAAACCTCAGACAGTTGAGAATGATCACTGCGTACTTAAATAATTTTTTTAAATAATATAGAATTAAATCAAGTTTTTTGAATGTATTAGATTCTGTTTTGTGATTATATTTTATCGACGTACCTATCACAAGATGTGACTACAATACGCGGCATTTCTACAACCGCTCTACTGTCTAAGGTGTAAATGGAGTATACACATGTTAATTTAATTTCTTTAAATTTCTATTATTACAAGAATACTAATTAAGTAAAAGAACAATTTCTGATATTTTTTTCTTTAGGTGTTCCACTTACGAGATATCTGCTGGGAACGACCGCAGTTTCTATCGAAATCCTTTTTCGGTTTCATCACCTTCAACATAATAAGCTACAGTCTCCTATTGGCAGAAGTTCTGACAACTCACATCGCTAGCACCCCCAATAACGATAAGAATTTCTACACGCACCTATTCAACGGCTGCTACGCTGTTCTACTCTTCATCGTAGTCATATTTTTCCTGATTTACGGCGTCGAGGTGTACTTCAAAGTCCGGGGCGGCTTCATCACGAAACCAGTCCGAATAGGACAAGGCGCTGGCCTGGGAGACACCCCACAGGAAACGGAACCCCTGCAGGAAGACCAAAGGCGACAGGACGAACTGAGACCTCAAATCAACAATTCTCAATTGCACCAGTCACGCATCGGGCTATTGAGTCAGGCGTTGATGCTTATGATTATTGTGGGATTTTTGTTTTCCGAAACTCTATCGGAATTTTGGAAAACTAAGGT
Organism: Osmoderma eremita; assembly: GCA_031763485.1. Classification (NCBI taxonomy): domain Eukaryota; kingdom Metazoa; phylum Arthropoda; class Insecta; order Coleoptera; family Scarabaeidae; genus Osmoderma; species Osmoderma eremita. The sequence continues at coordinate 29,249 of JARFOC010046670.1, read as the reverse complement.
AGTTATTATTAGTAGGGTGATGTTTGGGGCATAGACAATGTTTTGGTAACTCTGAGCCTAGCAATGGCTCAGAGTTACCAAAACATGGTCAATACCTTTACTAAACATTTAGTTTTACGAGAAAAGTTTTATTTCACAACAGTTTGGATTGGTCTGTTTGTTATTGTCAATCATCGTTGTTTTAATAATTTTGTTTTCTAAAAAGGATTTCTGCCAATAGCCGTTCAAAAATGAAGTATATAATATATATAAAAACATATAAATATACCTCTGGGATCACACAACACGTCTGATTGTATAGTTCCAGACATCCTCACGTACATACAGCTGTTTCGGACTGCCTAGTCCTCATCAGTGCACGACGGAGGTTGCCTGGTCGCTCGTTCAGTACGCCGTATCGTCGACTTCACGTTAGCACATGTTTCTAGAATCTAACGCGTTAGATGTCTCTGGAGATTTTTCTAGAGGCACGTGCAAACGTGAAGTCGACGATACGGCGTATCGTCGGCGGTAATAAATAGAAATGTAATGGTCGAATAGGAAATTTCCAAACGTTATGGATGCATTACAATAAAAGATGGAACTACACTGATTCTCATACGCAGATTTCTACATTATTACATTGGGGTATATCTTATTTTAGGTGCCTGTATATTCCCGTAATTGGCATGACATCGTGTTTCGCGTCGTAGAGATCGGTGTGGCTTTCTGGTTTCCGGCCGTCCTTTGGAACTGCATGAAACCGTCGGAGTTATGGATACTGAATCCGAGAAAGTTACTCGCGCGCCTAGATCACCACAAACCGACCGACGGTAGCGGAGTCCCCGTATCCTCGGCCGAGGGATGTATCGACGAGGGATTGGTCGTTATCGAGAAACGGGAGTGTTGGATATGCTACGACGGCGACAAAACAGAACCGCTGATCCAGCCGTGCGCTTGTACCGGTGACGTGTCCAGCGTTCACCATGATTGTCTGAGACGATGGCTTATGGAAAGTGTAACCGCTGCCGGCAGTTCGACGGAAAAGTTGCATTGTAAGGTGTGCAAGGAGCCGTATGACGTGCGAACCACTACGCGGCTGGACTGGGAACGTGGTTTTACGGCACAACATTGGGGCAGCACGGCCGTGATCGTTACTTGCCTGTGCGTGACTGTGGCGGGCGCCTGGATCGTCATTCAATTGTTCGAAGATTCTTACATTCGAATGCTCAGCGCTAGCGCCGCACTGCTCATTATTTACGTTTGTATAAAGTGAGTATGGTGTCTTTTTTTCAAAATCCCTATGTTGCAAACATACAGGGTGACGCATTAGTGGGGCAACGCTCGATATGTCGGTTATGATATAAGATATCAAAAGAAGTTATTTACGAAAATTGTAGACAGCCTTGTACTTACATTTTAAAATAATTTTCATATATACAGAATGTTTCATAATACCGGGGCGAACCAAACATACGTTTTCTTAAATGGAACAGCCTGTATATTATTTCGGATTTAGGTTAAGCTCATACCTCACACCCCTAGTACACAACTTCATTGCATTATACAACGTGTTTCAGAAGTTATGGTCAATTTTATATGCAAATCACTGTGAGTTCAAGGTCTTGTATCCTGCAAACGACATAGTCTGAAATCTTTCTTTTGCAAACATAGATTTTTGATATTGGTCCACTTTTATAGCTAACTGTCATTTTCTCAAAATTGTCAAAACTGAATACAGGGCGAGTCAAAACTCAAATACATTAATTTCTCAATTATTTTAAGTGGATCAACCTGTATTTTATGTCATAAAAAGAAAGGATAGCTTAGTTACTTTCATTTTTATTAAGCACTCTCTAAATCTAAAGGAATTAATTTCTTAGATATTTTAAAGTCTTTTCATAAAAGTTGGATTTTTAGAAATTATTTTAATATAACGAGTTAATCGAGCATGCGTCATCCTGTATATCATGAAAGCCAGAATAACGACGTGAAAAATAACAAAGGTTCCCTGAAATAGCTAATATTATATTTCTGTATGAACTATAATATTTATGGAATGAAATGTTCCGAATGGCAAATGACATGTAGATATTTTATTATAAGAATAAATAAATAAATGACCATTGGGTGGTGGACAAAATAATAGGTGTGGTAATTACAGCTTCATATACAATCAAAACAAACAATTGTGTAATACTCCGAAACATTAGGTTCAAGTAATTAATATTTGATTGTATGTATGTTCCTTATAAAATGCAAATAATAGGATATGGTGGCTTGAAATAGTAAAAATACCCTTACCACCTCGATGGATGAAGAACTCTGGATACGTATTTCGGCCACTAAGTTGCCGTCCTCAGCGGAATCTATGAAGGAAGATCTCCCAGAGTCCTTCGTAGATTCTGCTGAAGATGGCAACTTAGTTTCCGAAATATGTATCCTTCACTCATAGAGGTGGTAAGGGTATTTTTTTTTGTATATTCCTTCTTTTGCAAGACAGTTTCACATCTGTTCGGTAAAAACTCAACCAAGCACCGGCATATCGTAGCAGGCATAACTTTGGCATTTTTTCGTACACAGCTTCCCAGAGTTGTCGTTTATTTTTTTTACATTCGGATCTCAATCTAATCGAATTGGGTGCGTGACACCCAATTCGATTAGATTGAGATCCGACGATCACGGGACTGAATTCCATTTTTCACACGTTCGTGTTTTTGGAGCATTGTTGAAATTTTCAGACTATTTGACATTTCTTACTCGGTGTATGAAACCATTACGTCATTTAATAGCTCCCCATGAATAATTTTCGTTATGGTTTCTTTTCTATTTGGTGGAGAGAATCGAATCCGAATCACGAAGGACATGGTACTTTGTTATTTTTTCTGTGTACTGAGAATTAAGTTCTTCGTTGTGATGAACATAACATTTTAACATCTGACCAAACAAGATTTATTTTTTTCTTCGTCGCTCCCATATTATGTTAAACATATTTTCATCGTAACGTTTTTTTCTTAATTTAAAAGTGGAACTGTGATCGATCACACAACTAATTTTCCACCACCTGTTTTGTGACAGTGCGAGCAATAGGATATCTTGATTTATTTTCCAAAATATTTACAGATCTACGAAAAGGATCTGTTCTAGATAGTAACTCTCCGTACTTATCAATCGTAGAATTTTTTTTGTGAACGTTACTACAATAGTTGTGAGATTGTCTTATATGTTTTACTTTCGCTTTGCTTAATAATTCTTCATTAGTGCGAGTGCGTGCAGCGATTTTTTCAGCTCATTTTATTCGCGAAGAATAATTTTTCAAATCAAAAATACAAAGGAAGCTCATACCTGTCACACTATAAACGCTTTAGCGAATTTTTTATATGGATTTGCTTGCAACGCACCTATTTTTATGACCACCTAAAATTAGAAGCTAAAGACTAAAACGGTTATTCACCGAATCGCTAAGGAACACTAACACAACAAGAAGATGTGAGAAATAGTACGTATTCTATGTATAAAATAGGTGTTCAATATCTGTAAAACATATTTGAAATAAATCAATCTTATTGCTACTAATCCTTAACTTAACTGCCGGAATAGCGCGGTGGTAAGAGCGCTAGGCATCTGTGTGGGATGTCGATGGTTCGAATCTCCGTTGCGGCAATCGATTTTTATAAAGATCGATTGCAGCAAGGGTGGTCGGTACCTCTCCCGGTACCCGTCAGCGTTGAAGATAAATCAACACTGCTGCCCTCTTACTGCGAGGAGAGGCAGTAACAAGCCATACACTTGATTCACACACACACACAAACCTAATGTAGAGTGATACAATAGGCCGCTGTGTTAAGTCTACCTTGGGATACAAAAAATACAATACAATCCTTAGCTTAAACCTATTTTTAAGTGTAGATACTCTAAAATATTCTGTTGGTAATGTACAATATTGGCTTTCCGCTACAGATTCCTGGGACAGAATACGGTCAGCGCATATCAACGTGCCAAAATGGGCGGATTGAGCATTGGCAACCACGTGACGACAATAAGTGGCAACGTGACCATCGGTGTCGAACCGCAAACTGCGATCTGAGACCGCCCCGCGCGTGCGTTTCCAACGCACTCTTACCTCTTGTGATATTACTAGTTTTACGGTTATACAGTTCGGTGCGTACCGCTCACACACAACGTTTGTGTAGTAGAATACTAAACACGGATACACATTTAACAGTTGAAGGATTGTACGAAATTATAATATATAATAGTAATTATTTGTCTGTACATAGAATATGATGATATTTAAGTTATGTATGTATGTATATATAATATGATTTCTTTAAATAATATATTTATATTATTATGTATATAATTAATGACTAAATTGTATACATTCTATTTCAAACTTGGAGAAAAATACGGATCTTACCGTTACTACCGAAATAACAAGGCCGGATCGCTGATCTGTGACGTCGCCATATGTTTCGTAAATACATCGGTCGCCTATTTTTACTCGCATTTTAGTCTGAAGTATTAGTTTTATTTGTTAATAATTTGAAGGGGTTCCGATTGAAAGAAGGTCTTTCAGACGATTACTACAAACATTCCAATAATTGCGTACTGTTTGAATAAAATTTTTTAATTTTTTTAAGTAAACAAGTATTCTGACACAACAATTACTACTTAGATTCGTTCGCAGATGTTCATCTTACAATAATGTTGGCTTTTATTGGCAATTTAATAGGCACAAAATTATGTTACTTCGTCAAAACAAAGCCAAGGCCTGTTGATTTTACAATTATATATCTTAATTCGAAAAATATTTCTTTTCAGTTTTTTTTTATATTATCTACTTTATTTTAATATTCATTTATTCAATATAGCAAGTTTCTGTAATTAATGACGTTGGATATAAAATACATACATATTTAGTATTTTTCCAGAATAAGAATAGATTCATTAACCGGTGAATGTTCCTAATCGAAAATAGCTTTGGATTTTTTAAACTAATACTTACAGTTGCACCGGTTTATAAATCGGTGGCTGTTGAAAAACGTATATTTTTCCGTAAAATGTAACATCCTACCGTATTTACATCGTATAAAATCTTTTCGGGCAATAGCAAACATCCATTTTGTAAGTTGGCGTCACTTGGAAACAAATATATCCACTTTCGGACCATTTTCATAATTACTGTGACAACCAGGGATACAACGATGACGCAACACATAAACCGTTGTAACATAACACAAGAAAGTGGCACGTAAAAACACTAATGATTGAAATTAAATTGAACAAACACGTGCATGCGAATTCGTCCATCCTTGTAACTCGCCCACTTATTTCAAACTACCAAACCACCGATGCTGACGTAACGGAAGAGCGCTCTAGCCTTGTTATTTCGGTGGTAACGATCTTACGCATCTTGTATGATTTAAGGAAAACAACACATCAATGATTTAGTTTTAAAAATACATCGTCTGCATTGCATCATTAAGATCGATTATGATCACGTTCTTATTAGGTAAATGTAAATACTTTTGTGTTTAATATAATTTTACGTGTGATAACTACATCGGTCGGATTTCGATTAACCTGTGAAATAGAGGCAGAATATACGCAAGGCAGAAATTTTTTATTCATAAAAATGGCAGAAGAGTAGTTGATATTAAATGAGTGAATAGTGAATTTATATGAAAAACGTCCGTAAGTGTTAAAACTAGTTACTAGTTGTTTTTAAAGTGTTCGCACTTCAATATTTAATACGAGTCATGTAAATGCCAATCAGGTAATGAAGAGGTCACTTCATCTCTGCCAAATGTATAAAACGGTATTAGTAAGTATAAAGTACCTATAATGCCCCCAATATTATGTTAATTATATTAATTAATTATTATTTGTTAATATTGCGATTATAAGAATGATCTGTTTTTCCTGATATAATATGTATGTGTGTGATTTACATATAGCCAAATGAAATAATAATAAATGATCTAATTTAGAATTGAAAGGCTTGCTCTTTGTACGTCTCTGAAACCACCCACAAAAACTTTCTAACTCGATACAGTTATATTAGAACATTGAAAACGATGCGTTTATAATCGATAAACGGATTATTTTAGTCTAGGGCAATTTAGTTTTTCAAGAGTGGTCAATTGAAATTTCAAACGTCAAAAAGTGTTATGTCAAACTGTCAAATGCAAACAGTCGATTAAACGTCAAATAATCACAATAATGATGAAAGGTACAATTTCATCCGTAATTTTTGGTGGAGTACATACTTCATACATCATACGCATTAATATGAATCAGTATAACATATTACTTGAAAAGTGACATATTCAAAATTTAAATTGAGTTTAAATGTAACAGGGCATCACCTATCACCGTGAAAACTTCCAAATTTTGAAATTACTATTTATGTGAAAGAGGCGAATTAGAAAATAATATCTTGCCGTGAGACACTTATCGCACTCGCCCATTATAATAACGCTATTGAACCAACGAAAACGGGCTTATAACTTAGATCATATATATTACATGGATACTGCTATCACCGTATCAGATTATACGTTACTGTTTCCAACATGTACATCTACGATTTTCGAGCTATTACTTTATTGCTTATGAACATTATATGTAGCTATCTCGTACCTGGCCACACGTGGAACCGGAAACGGGAATGCATGCAGATTCCGTGCGATTTATAATGGGACGTATACGATTTCACAATTTATTAAACAGATATTAGACAGAGTGCCATTAAACTTAGATTAGACTTCTGTCAATTTGTGGTCAATGTCAACTGCTGTTGTCTATCAATCAGTACGAGCGAGCTATTTTATGTTGACATTTATTAATTAGGTTATGGGTCAGCACGGGTATTATCTCTGATGTATGTCAAATTTAATTCAAACACGAATAACCGTTGTTAGACAGAAATGCTGATTCTTTTTTTCTAAGGCTTATAATCAAACATTATGTTTTAGCCTAGTATAATTTAAGTTTTCAAGATTTGTCAATTCAAATTTCATATCAAATTCAATGGTAAAAAGATGTAAGGGCGAACTGTTAAATGCAAACGTATTAAACATGAAATAATCAGGGACGATACAACAACAAAATTTACTTTATATTATGCTTTTGTCTAACGGCAATCTTGTCGATGTTTATTACCAATTACAAATTTTTGAAACTACCAGTTAAATAAAAAATAGTCAAAAGACGCAAAGATCTTGGGCTTGTGCGATAATATTTACATAATGAAACTCGTTCTTTAATATACCATTCTACTTATTTTATCTGAGATTGCACATAATAAATATTATGTTTTCCTTATAATTCATATTCGATAGATAAATAATAGATGTTTGTTGTATCGGCAAAAAAGTTGTACCGCAATTTTAGATAAACTACTTTGAAAAACATCCTCTAAAAATACGAAAATAAGACGAATAGTTTTTGCGGTATGCTGCATGTTTTGTTGCGGTTAAATTTCTGTGGGCTCTCAATTTTTGGAATGAGATAATCAGTTATTCTTTTTAAATTTACGTTAGCGTCAAGTTCGGGACTTTTTAGCGAGTTTTATGTTAACCCATTTTACTATTTTAAATCTAAGGTTAGTACATATTGATTTTGATCATTTATAAATATATGTCCTTTTTTTCATTGTCAAAATTTTTTACATTTTACCATCTTAGATCGTTGTTTTTTGTACATAATGCGTGTTCTCGATCGCCGTATAATTTATTAATATATGTAGCCATCAATAAGTTCTATGGATAATTTATGAATACTTCTATATATTACATTTTGTCTCTTCACGACCATACTTAAACTATTCTTTCACAATTTTTTTAAACAATTTCATATGTCTACAAGAAACCACATGGTACAGCATTACTTTAACGGATAACAATTGTGGAAAATTACTATGCACTGTAGCAAGGTATAAATAATTTAAAGATTATTTGGCATATTTGTTAGCTGTAATTTTCAATAAGTTCAGGCAAATAGCGCAAGAAAAAAATTATCCATATGTAGATATTTTACGCTAAATACACCTAACATTTTAAGAGATATTCAAATGTCTTAATTACTTATTTACAATTAAATTAGAATAATCTCTTTTTTTCAACAATTTATTGGGTTAAACCCTCTGTAACTGTAATATTATTTCAAAACTTAAATGGTTACATTGTTTTACCGGGAATTTATTTAGTTTTGCAACCTTTCGAAAAATATACAAACACATTGCATAAATGCCTTACGTTGCTAATAAGTATCAATTCTTTTCAGGAATAGAATTTAATTTAAATACAGTGTGTCTCAAAAATAATATTACATCTCTAGGTCTTGAAAATCATGTATGCACATTGTAAATTATGTGTCGCTTACCTTATAATACTGTCATTTTGATATTTGTAACTGTTTTGCCAGTGATAGATAGATAATTTTATATCAATTCATCTATATGCTCATTTAAAACATAGCCGCACATCCGATATTTACATAAGAAGTTCTTAGCTACTAAATGTAATTCTTTTTGAACAACGCTGTATTTATTATATAAATGAATGCTGTCGACATAATGCTGCACTTGCCTTTAATATTATTTAACCATAACCCATTGTATTGTCTGTTTATATGGTGTCAAACGATGTAAACAGAACTATCATTTAAACAAATAACACTTTGGCACTTTTAATAATAGGTTACGAACCCCAGAATAATAACATTATATAGAGAATTTCTGTTGTTCTTTCTTTCTTATACCTAGTAAATTTTTTGTAAGTAGAGTTAAAGCCGTAGTTTCTTAAAAATAATTAATGATGCGTAGGCATGTACTATTTTTAGTTAAACAGATACAAAAGTGTACTCCTACGTGCGCAATAAAAATAAAATTCTTGCAGTTTTAGCATGTTATTGCGATATTTGTTCTTGGTCGAAATGACCGTGCACACCCTGGCCGTGTCCCTAGATTCTTTAGGATACAGCTGCGCCGCAAAGAATAGCTTCCGCTGCAAGAACAGCAGGTGCGTGGATAAAGCGATGAGGTGTGATGGAAAAGACGACTGTTTTGATGGTTCGGACGAATTTGGTTGCGGTGAGTAACGATAGAATTATTATGGCGAAAACTGAAACAAAAGGGAAATAATGTTGATGATATGTTCTTCTTTAGATCAATACTTGTGCAAACCACCCCATTTTTTCAAATGTAAGAACGATAACTGCATAAGTCACGTCTTTGAGTGCGACGAAGAAAACGATTGCGGCGATTTTTCCGACGAAGAGAATTGCGAAGATTTTAAGGTAACGAGAGATTATGAGAAAAAGCTACTTTCTATAGTAATAGACCCTTTACTATCAAAACGATAAACGAAATTAAATAACAGTAATAATGCTCTGAGAGCATAGTTCAAATTTCTTAAATACGTCTTGAATATCCTGAGATAGTAGCCACCAGGCTTATAGACACCGTAGGCTAACTAGTTTTTAAATAAAAACATATTTTTGCTTTGATGCTACGATTTAACGCTATAGTAATGAGCATCACATACAGCATATTTCAAATATTTTTTGAACTTTCTAATCGCTTTTTAAATCACCTTATTGGGAGTTCGTATAGAATACTCTAATGTACGGACTATATAATATATTTGAGTAAAGTTGTTCAAGTGTATATCTAGATATCTTGTTTTTCGATATTCTATTATGACGCATTGAATTGTGAAAACCGGGCGTACTATTAAATCTATGTATTCGACAGTTACAAGATAAGAAATGAGTATTAGTATCGTTATTTAATTCGTGTGGGTGCATCATAACTATGAATCACTATATGTATATAGAGTTATAAATAATGTGGGTGGAGTATGAATACAGACTTCATTTAGAAATGAAACCCTGGGTCTGGACCTCTTGAGTATGCAACCATTTATATTTCGCCTCAAAAACTCTATAATATTTTGGAGTTAGCAGCTTAATTAAATGCGTCTAATTTTTTTAATATAATAAACCGATTTTTTGACTTCTTCACAGAAATTTTGTAATTATTACTTTTTGACAAAAACGAGGAATCTGCCAATATCTTGGTAAATATTTGCTTTGTGTGTAAACTTACCTGTTTTAATATACACATGCAAGCAACATTACATTAGCCACGTGGGTTTGTTTGTTATTTCAAATTTCTGTGCGCACAATGACAGTTATGTCCAGGTTATGTCTATATGTAACTTTGACAGCTCGCCATCACTGTTACCGCCAATTGTACGAAAGGAGAATGGCAATGTCTAGATAAATTATGCATTCCCGAGGAGTGGGTGTGTAACGGGCAAGAGGATTGCTTGGATGGTTCTGATGAATTGCTCGGCTGTACGAATACGACGTGCGATGATTTCAGGTGTAAAAATGGTCATTGCATACTCAATGTGTGGCAGTGCGACGGATCCAACGATTGCGGAGATAACAGCGATGAAACAGATTGTGGTACGTTATTTACCCATTCTATTGTATAGAACTTAAGGAAAAGAGAATTAAGAGAAAATTAAATCAGGAATAAATTTTAGTGTATGTTTAAAACTGTTTGCGTTTGTTAAGGTCAAATTGGAACTGCACTTTGATTGTTGTATTGAGATTTTTATTTATAGTTTACGAATCATTTCAGAATTATTGGAGAATTTATGAGAGAAACTCTTAGACGGCAAACTATTTATATGTGTTTTTCTATTCTTCTATAATTTCGAGTATTTCTTAATGTGACCTAACAAATTGTCATTTTTCAAACAATTCCTACTCTTTAACCATGATAGTTCCCATATACATACATACCTAAGATTTGTCAAAACCCATTTACACAATGACACTACGCAAAACGTACTGTTGTGCGCATTGTGACAACAACCCCAATTTCATATTAGTCACCTGCTCTAAAGATGCGAATCCACGATGAAATATTTCTGTGAATTTTTTGTTTGGCGAAGCAAATCTTTTAGGATATATTTGCATATATGTTTGAGAAAAAGAAAACTATCTGATGACTAGATTTTTTACTGACATAAACTTCTGAATGTGTTGGTCATATTACGGACGGTGCGAAATTTCTCGGCTTGCGAATCTTATTTTGTCGAGTAAATAATTAAGTCATCAGCAGACATGCGCAGGAAATTTTTGTAGCATTCTATTATTGTTTGGTCTCTTTTTTATTCTGTCGTGTACCCCTAACATCTATGATATCTTTTTCGTTTTTCTTAAAAAATTAATGCAGAAGCAGCATTTTGTTGTCTTTGTATTTTCGACACCATTCTTCTTGAAAAAACTACACTGTTAACACTATGAAGTGAAGAGTGTATCTCGAAACAATAACACATGAAATAAATATTTCGCACTGTTTCACTAGTTAAAAGTTTCATGCGAGTTGAAATTTTTTGCCGCAGTAGAAACCCAACTGAGATACTTGTGTGATGAGATAAAACTTTCATGTGTTTTGTTTCGTCGTGGATACTTACCTTTACTACTACTTATTGTATACTTGTCAGTACTTATTAATACCTGACGCGCTATCTACAATTCCATGTCAGCTGATCACATAGATCCCGAGAAATGTCTCTTGGACGACGGTTTTTTCCTTTGCGCCAATAATTACACGTGCCTCAAACTCTCCCAAACGTGCGACGAGATTAAGCAGTGTCCGGACGGAAGCGACGAAGGTCCAGGATGTCACAGCCCCAACAATTGCGAAATCAAGACGTGTTCGCACAATTGCGTCCAGTTTCCCAACGGTGCGAAATGTCTCTGCCCCAAAGGTTACCACACAATCGACGATCGTAGTTGCACCGACATAAACGAATGCGAAATATACGGTAGGTGTATTAACAGTATCTCACGTAAAAAGAGTATTTCATACAATGAGTTTTTCGGCTCGTATAAGTTATATTGTTTTATCTATTGCATTTAGGTATTTGCGATCATAAATGTAGAAACAGTCAAGGATCCTACGAATGCCGCTGCGACAACAGGTACACCCTACAGGAAGATAAGAGAACCTGTAAAGCCGAGGGCGGGGAAGCCATGATGGTCTTCAGTTCCAAGTCGGAGATTAGAGGTTACTTTCTCACGTCCAAACTGTATTTCCCTATCGCGAAACGCCTGAAGCAAGTAGTGGGAGTCGGTTTCGACGGACACCACGTCTACTGGACCGACATCTCTTCCGGTCACGAGAGCATCACCAGGTCTTTGGAGGACGGCTCGAATAGAGAGTTACTAGTGACGGCTGGGTTGGGTGCGCCAGAAGATCTGGCGATCGATTGGATCACCGGAAACATCTACTTTACGGATTCGGAAATGCAACACATCGGCGTCTGTTCTACCGACGGGCATCTGTGCACGGTATTAGTCAATACGGACATCGATAAGCCACGCGGGATCGTGCTAAATCCTTCGGAAGGGTATGTCAAGTCGATTCATTATTTTTTCCGTAACAAATAGAAATCCCGATAAACTGACATTGATAATTGAAGATTGATCTAATTCTAACATGAATTAATCAAATCATAGCTTTTAGATTTATAAAAGCTTTTAATAAAATAAACTTCTTAATAAATACTTTTTACACAGTAAGTTATTGTTTTATACAAATTTACCATTCAGTTATAGATGTTTTACGTTATTACATATACAATGTGTCAAAGGGTACTATTTTCAAATCTATGCACCTACACTTCATTCACGTTGAGAATCAAGTTGTGAACGCTGCGATGTACGTACGTATCACACTAGCAATAAGCGTATAGAATAGCGGCAAATTATAAATTATTTCAATAGGAACAGCTAATTAAAATCCCAGCAACTTGGTTAAAATACATAGTTATACATAATAGACTGTTTTTAGTTAATGTATCCAAAGACACTCTATTTAGATTTCTTTCTGATAATTACATTTGTTTTTTATTTATTTCTTCTAAAATAAGCTTAGATATTCCTCCACATGTAGTATCTTGGGTTGATGAGTAACTTTTTAATGGCAGCCCTTAACGGTCTGTATACCTACTCATGATAAAGACAATGCAAACGTAAGGAAATGTCGATTTATTAAAATTATATATTTTTTTATGCAACTTAAACAATAAACAAAAATAATTGTATGATTTTAATTATATATATTTCTTTCGGAAGAAAAAAAGAGGAATTCTTAATGTTGGCAGCGATTTTCAGATGAATCCCATTATATTAATTTTTCTTTTCATATTCATATACGTACTGCGCAGACTTCATGTTATATTATATTCCTTGCAAGTATGACCGTGGCAATAAAAACATAATAAACATTTACAGGGAGATGTACTGGTCCGATTGGGGTACCAAGCCGATGATAGCCAGATCCTTCATGGACGGCACGCACGATGGACCATTTGTTTCCGACGATATCGAGTGGCCCAACGGGTTGGCGATCGATTACCCCAACGAACGCCTCTACTGGGTCGACGCCAAACGTCAGACGCTGGAAAGTATCCGCCTGGACGGCACCGATCGCCGAATCATACTGAAGGACATCGTCAAACATCCGTACGCGATCGCAGTCTTCGAGGACAAACTGTATTGGTCTGACTGGTCGACGCATTCCATCCAGACGTGCGACAAATTCACCGGTAAGAACCACCACACTGTCCTGAAAGAAAACAAGCAGTACATTTACGGGATTCACGTCTACCATTCGGCGATCAAGGAAAGTAGTGGGAACCCTTGCGCGACCGCCTTTTGCAGCGATCTGTGTCTATTGAAGGGCCCACGCGGATTTTCTTGCGCCTGCACACAAGATAAAGTTCTATCCGCTGATAAACACGTTTGCGCAGGTAAGTGAAAAAGTTAAACGTAGTGTTAAAATTGCATAGTTCGCAATGTTGCTGCTGATTAATTAAAGTGAATTATAGCTAGTAAAATTACAAAGAATAAAACGAACACGTTTATTTACTTTTTGTAATCTATTTAAGATCAATAATAGGTCAATCAATAGATGAATAACATATACTGGAAACCTTTAATATTTAAAATGATTTCATATATCTCTTTATTTTTATAATTCTTTTAAGGGTATACCTTTATCACCTTCAATATTAATTGATGTAAACGTTAGGACATTTTCTCTCGACTTAGGACCTCCGCACACGGATCGATTGGCACTCGAAGTGGCTGCGGCTAGAACTACGCGAATAAGTTGCTTTCAGCCGCACACGGATCGATTTTTCTCGCCAATATGCATCATCCGACCAAGAAAGTTATAAGCAAACTCCTGCAGTTTATTATGTATTTCTCTCAAAAAATATCGTTCCATGTACAGCTCCTGGCAAATTCTTAGTTGAAAAGGATTCTCTGTAGGAAACTTTAGTTTCCTTGTTTATTATTTCACCATAAAAATACCGAAAATATAATAATATTAGTAAATATCAAAGAAAATGTTTTGATTATCAAAATAAATAACCTATTATAATAACTAGCACAATCTAAGATACATTGTAATTTACAGAGGCGTTTAGACATGTTTACACTGTTTTTTAATGGTTTTATTCCAAAATATTATTTTATATCTATCTAAATTTAGCAAAATGTTTCCTTCCTAATATCAACTACAACAATAATCTGTTCTCATATATGTAAATAACATTTTATAGCCCAATATTTCGTCAAAATAACATTAACAAACAAAATATTAATCATCTTAGTATTGGGCTATAAAATGTTATTTACATATCTGAGAACAGATTATTGTTGTAGTTGTTATTAGGAAGGATACATTTTACCAAATCACGCTCGATTTTTTCCGTTCCAAACAAGTCGTACGATTCGCGCGACGATCGAATGCGGATCCTCATACACTTGTATAGGAAGTGAGAATTACTTCGCGTTCGAGTCGCAGCCACTTCGAGTGCCAATCGACCCGTGTGCGGAGGCCCTTTGAGCTATCTTACAGCACTGTAGAGCTTCCATATTCCGACTCAATTTCTGAAAAGAACCATTGAAGTATTCGTTATAGTAAAAACATTCCTATTTTTCGAAATATTGTTTTTGCTTCCGAAAACAACTCTTGAATAAAATGATAGAATACAGTGTCTTGAAATAATAGAACATCAAAGATACCCCACCACCTTAATCGACCACCCTAAGCTATCTTAGGAGCAAAATGAACGATTTTTCATATCAAAGAAGTTGTTGGGATAGTTTGCAATTTTATATATTTATTGAATGTCCTTTAGCGTCCGATAAGAAACAGATGCTCATAGTCGGAGGGAAAAACATACTGGCAGAAGTAGAGCACCGTATATTGGGCAGGCACCGATTGAACGTTCTTCACACGATAGCCAAAGACATCATCGCCCTGACTTACTCTTCTAACAACGGTACACTGTTCATCAGTGACGCGTCGACCAATACCATAATCGCAATGAGTTTGGCGAGCGGCGAAAACAATATCGTATTTCATGGTGAACCCGGCTCAAAAATAAAGTCCCTGGCGTACGATGAGGCGAGCAACAACTTGTACTGGTGCGATTCTGGAAAGGGTTCCGTTGAAATCCTAAGCCTAGACACGAGCGCCAGGAGGATTCTGATGTACGATATGGCCGGTGAGACGCCCACATCTATCGCGATCGTACCGGAGGAAAGGTACACCTCCGTTATAATGTTATCAAAGTCATTTTGTAATCTCGTTCCTTTTTTTACAGCGTCATGTTTATAGCTTTTAAAAAGACGGGTAAATCGTCTGGTTACCATATCGACAGGTTCGGAATGGACGGCACCGGTAGGACTCACATCATTGAACAGGGACTCATCGGACCGATCACATTATTCTACGAGTTCGGTCTTCACAGAATATTCTGGGCGGACGCGGGAAGCGGGCTCATTGAGACCATCAGTGTCGAGGGAGACGGACGTCATAGTTTCCGATCCCTGCACACTAGCCCAGTTAGTCTGGCCTCGCTCAGCCAGGACCTGTTCTGGGTGAACGATATGTCCACGACACTGATGTGGACCGATAAACGGAATATCAACTACGATAGGAAAATGCACTTGGATTTGCCGGAGGGCATGGAATCCTTGCGTATAGTATCCGTTACTCCTAGACCGGTAAGAATTCGTTTCTAAGATATAGTGAAGATTACAAAGACTGCGGGGCAAATATAATAAACACACTGTATCGGACCACTCCTCACCTCACAACAGATTGATTAATTCGAATACGTGGGGGGAATACGTGGATTCCCATTGTCAACCGCATGAATGACCGAATTTATTAATTGATCTATCGCGAGATGAAGAGTGCGCTAAAAATTGTAGATGTTTTTTATCTAACTTTAATGTTAACTTTGTCATTTCCTTTCGTTCTCTCAGTGATTGATGTATGCATGTTGTCGTTTTCTCAGGTCGTTCCGCATCCTTGCCACGCAAACAACGGCAACTGTAGCCACCTTTGCCTACCGATAAATAGCGAGACAAAGTTTACGTGCGCCTGTCCTTTAGGCATGTTGTTGCGAACAGATAACTCGACTTGCTACAAACCCCTGCAGTGCACGATGGGCGAATTTCACTGTCCAATGTCGGACGCTTGTATATCCAGCACTCATGTGTGCAACGGTCAGAAAGATTGTCTCCTTGGCGAAGACGAATGGGACTGCCCGGATCCGGAGCAGTGCGCCCGGCACGAGTTCCGTTGCGCCAATGGCGATTGCGTCCGGGAGGAAACCGTTTGCGACATGCATTACGATTGCGCCGACAAGTCGGATGAAGCGGCCGACCTCTGCAAAGACGACGCCAAAGGCAAGAAGAATAAGTGTCCGGAGGGTGATTTCCGTTGTAAGAGCGGTATGTGCATTGCGGAGCGCTTTATTTGCGACGGATCGAAAGACTGTTACGATGGAGAAGACGAGGACGATTGCGAGATTTCTACTTGTACTGTTGGTCAGTTCAGGTGGGTCCGCTTCTGTTAGTACACAATAGTTAGTACGTTATTAATGGTATGTTTTGTTGTTTTTCTTTTCATATTTTGTAGATGCGCGACTGGCGCTTGTATCCCGAAATCCTGGGAGTGCGATAAACAATATGACTGCTACGATTTATCTGACGAACATGGCGGATGCAGTAAGTAACCAATGCGACTGTTACATTACTAGCGTTCTTTTTGCGAATCGACTCACATCAGTTATCTCACTACTGAAATGATATTTATCTCAGTTAATCCGAATCAAAAAGAACGGGTTCTTAATACCCTGAAATGAGTAAGATTGCCCCAGTGCGCAGTGAATTATTTTTATGTTTACTCATACGTTAAATTAGTCGCACACGATAATTAGTTGAGATACATTGAACCAGCAATTATTAATGGTTCATGATCACGTTTGGTACAAAATGTACTGTCCCTCATAACATCAATTAAAGTTTTTGTTAATTTTTCAGTTATAGCCCTATTAAAAAAATAAAAAATACCCTTACCACCTCGATGAGTGAAGAACTCCTGCATACGTATTTCGGCAACTAAGTTGCCATCCTCAGCAGAAACTACGAAGGAAGATAATGTTAGACGTCGCACTCTGTGCGGTGGTAAGGGTATTTTTTAATTTTTTTACTATTTTAAGCCACCGTATCCTATTTTGTATTTTATATAGCCCTATTGTTTATAATGTCAAAATGTGGATAAAGCTAACCTATACGAAAACGAATGACAAAAAACATACGCTCTGCTCTACGTACATAAACAACCAATAAAGTGAAATAGCCAGATTGGCAATCTAGCTATATTGCCATATCAAAATTTGTATCGCCTGCTCAAGACAGTAGTTGTGGAGCAGTGTGTATATGGAACACTTTCTAATGCGTCTCCGCGATTTTCAGGTTCGGCTACTTGTTCTTCAGATCGATACACGTGCGTAAACGGTCGCTGCGTCGACATATCTCTGAAATGTGACGGCAACGACGACTGTGGTGATACGTCAGACGAACTGAACTGCGGCAAAACATACCCGGCAAACGAATGCGACGATTTGGAATACCAGTGCGACAGTAACGGGACCGTCTGCTTGCCCCGAGAAGCAGTCTGTAACGGCACAATAGAATGTCCCGAGGGAGAAGATGAACAATCGTGTACCGATTGCAAATCCAACGAGTTCAAGTGCAAAAACGGCAGATGCCTGATAAAACAATGGATGTGCGACGGGATAGACGACTGTGGCGACATGTCCGACGAAGAGAACGACGTCTGTTCGCGCAGAAACGACACTCTCCACTCGGTGATAAGCCCTTCCAAAGGATCTGCGTGGACGAACCATTCGCCGTGCCCGAACGGATTCCGATGTAAGAACGGCAATTGCGTGGATCTGCGCTTCGTTTGCAACGGGGAAGAGGAATGCTACGACGGATCGGACGAGTACGGCGCCTGCGATACGTCCTGCAAGGCGGACAATAATCCTTGCGATCAGAAGTGCGTGAAGACGCCATCGGGGCCGATGTGTGCCTGTCACAGCGGCTATACACTACTGAGAGACGGACAGACCTGTATGGACGTGAAAGAGTGCAGCCAGGAGCCGCCGATCTGCAGTCAACTGTGTACAGAGATGCCGGGGTCGTTTAGTTGCGGATGTCGCGAGGGATATATACTTAGGTGAATATATACATACTAATCTTCTATATAGGATTTTTCATTTGATTTAATCTATAAATGTCTTCGGAGTTAAATGGTGTTGAAGGCTT
Organism: Osmoderma eremita; assembly: GCA_031763485.1. Lineage (NCBI taxonomy): Eukaryota > Metazoa > Arthropoda > Insecta > Coleoptera > Scarabaeidae > Osmoderma > Osmoderma eremita. Next base: position 10,544 of record JARFOC010046670.1, on the reverse strand, counting down.
TCGTTTAAGCCCCTTTATTTAAGTTAATCTGAATGGAGATGTGTTAATGAGGTTGCCTACTTAAGTTATACGCTAGTTGTAGTTTAGTCAAACTTGCACAAACTTTGAAAACGTACAGAAAAGCGTTACATTAAGGGATACAGCACAATTATGTAGACAATACATTACAATACAAACTACTATCCACTACAATAATGTTGGTAATAAATGGGTTATACAACAACAAAAAAAGGAAAAGAAAACTGAATTTGCTTTAATAACATGCCACGTCCCCAACTAATTTCCAATACTGACTAATATTGATTACCCCCATCCTCGATCAGGTCTCGTTCGGGCGCCCTCCAAGCCAGCTCACAAGGTGAGGAACGCGCGGGTTCGTTCAGGGCGACGGTATTTATATAGCGCCACTCCGTTTACTCGTGAGGTGCACCGACCCAACGGAGAAGATCGCGGTAATGGGGGGGAGGTAAACAGACACAATATTTCCACGTCAACTCAAAATACTTAAATTCTGAGAAAATAATCAATTAATTTAAAAATGAGATGTTAACTATTTGGCTAAGCCAAATTGGGGGAGAACTACTTGATATAGTGGAACTTATGTAATATATGTTCATACATTACATCACAAGGTCAAGTTACGTGTTGACTAATTATCAGGGGAGGTATTACAAATGGCGTAAACACTATACACCCTTCAATATGGGAATATGCGTTTAGCCAAACTAAAAACAATTTTTTTACGAAATTGATAACCCAATAAATTTGTTGAAATAAGTGGAAATATTGCTCCAATATGCAGTACCTATCGTAAAAATCTTATCTCACATTTGACATTGCTTGAGGTGATATGTTTCTCATACAATAACATTATATTCAAATCATATATAATAACCGTGAACTAGTATGCTTTCGTAATCAAACACAATTCCGGGCAACCCATCTTTTCAACGTTTATTTTATTGAAAACCTGTTTACTTTATATTTAGTTTCTTATAATGCATTGTTATTATATACAGTGTAATATATACAAACATAACAAATATTCCGTGGGCTTGTCTGCTCTTGATAGCGCTACAGACAAAATATAAAATCACTTCATCCAATGATTTTGATGTGGATTTATTACCACGCGGTCGTTACGATGACAAACTGGATTTTTTTTTGTTTTCTTCACACTTCCCCTCTTGTGGAACTTTTCTTAACATTTCACAGTCTTTCAACACCCATACACCGGACTCTTGCTCACTATGTGGATCTCGAATTTTGGGATAATAATTAATCATGGCATATTCCTTGCAATACATTGGAATTTTTTTGCCAAAATTTTCTTTTCGCTCTACTATACATGCTATTTCAAGTTCATTTCAGGTATTACATTCGTGTCTATTATCGTTGATCACAGATCGTTGATCACATTCTTCATTTTATAGGTACTGTATTGCTTGTTCACAGACCAGACAAGAGATCGTGCAAGAGCATCGGTGATCCAATGTCGTTGATTTTCGTGACCGGCAACCAAATCCGACGCTTGGACGAATTAGATAACGGATTGTCCGTCCTCTATTCGGACAGCACCCCAAAAATAACCGGTATAGACCTATCGATCGCCAAGAATCTCGTCTATTTTAGTATAAAAGAATCAGGCACTATCCACCGCCTCGATATCAACACCTATGGCAGAGAATACATGTTGAACGCCGGCAAACCGACCAAACTAGCGACGGACTGGGTGACACAAAACGTATACTTCGCAGACGGTTCTAGCTATAAAAGTGTGATCAAAGTGTGCAACTTCGACGAAAAGCGAATGGCGATCCTGTTTACAGTCGAGACAAATTTACAAATATCGGCGATTGCGGTGGATCCGCTAAACAAATATCTATTTTACGCTACTACCGAGTGGCGCGTCTTCAACTCCCCTAGCTCGTCGGTGTGGCGCAGGACTCTCGACGGCATGAAACCAACCGAGGTGATGAAATTGTCGAAAGGACACGTGTCCGGTTTAACTCTGGACCTATACGCCAGGAAAATATACATTTCCGATCAACACAACGGAATAATTCGCAAATTGGACTACGAAAGTAATACGACTGGCATAGTTGTCTTCGCAACTGACACCATGAAGCTATACGGTCTGAATTTGTACGAGGATCACCTGTTCTTCAGGACATCTGGAGGTTATATGGGTAAATGCAAGCTATTCGGATCGGAGGAGAGGACTTGCGACACGTTTAAGATCGGTGGCGGAGCTGACGGGGACTTGTTCGTTGTTTCTCAAATTTCCAGGCAACCGTTCGTCGAGAACACGTGTATAGTGGCTAATTGTACCGCCAATATATGTATACTCGCAGATGCGGGACCGAAATGTCTGTGCTTAGATGGTAGGACGGTGCGCCAAGGTGAAACTTGTGACGTAATTTCGGTAAGTTTGTTGAATTACATGACACAAATGTAAATAGTTGCTACATTCTATTTTCGATAATAGACCGGGTGTACGTTATGGCCAGAGATAATTTTACTACAGCAGATAAATAACTCCTGTATATAAATCTGTTAACAGTTTTTCATTTAGTTTACTGACGGACATTCATACATCACGCGAAACAAACAAATAGTTAACATACCCCTTTCATAATTTATTTAAGTTATATGAAGTCAGCTTAATAAAGAAAGGTGAAGCGCGTGCTTCATGGATCAAGCTGAGATCTTCCAAAGAAAATTTTTTGAACCACTCCTGTGTTCGATCACTTGCGGCATCATCGCCGAATGCGGTATATATTTTTCGCGCCGCTACTGCAGCTTTGGTACCAAGTTTGTACTCATAGCGTAAACAACCTCGAATTAAAGTTTTATTCGTTGCCATTTTCAATTTAAAACTAGGAATTAAACAAAGAAACAAAATGTGTATGTATCCGATAAAAGGAGGATTCATACTAATGTAGATGACAGATAACAAACAAGTGCTCAACAACTTAAAAAATATTCATGGCACTCTATACAAAAACCGCACGAATTTATTTGTTTACCTGACAGTTTAATGAGTTTAAGCTACGTTATATCTCATATTATTAGCTATCTTCCTGTAGTTAGAAGTTTTTGGGCTGGCTTTGATATGTTACCTTTTTGTACTACATATGGAAAATAATCTGAGAAATATTGCTATAGAAACATGAAGCCGATGAAAAGTCCAAACCTACTTTTAAGAAACACCAAGACCTATTGCAGACACCCGCTAGACACACATCCGCATCTGCAGTCATAGGCGTTCTTGTCACACTGTTGGTAATCGTTTTCGCCGGATTGGGATATTTGTACATTCGTAGAAGAAATACCGGAAGATTCGATGTCAGGTAAATACATAGATTCAAATAATATCAGTACTACAGAATTGATTACGTTGTGCGACGTGGAACTCACCGATACCTGTTAATTATTGTAATATAATCAACCTAGCAATTCTTTACAGCATGAAGTTCTATAATCCGATGTTCGGTGTACAGCCTACCGACTGCGTCCCCCAGGAATCCGGAAATCGCACTGACCGCCTGCAACCCGGCGAGCACGAGTACTGCAATCCGGTTCATATCAATAGTAGGGACTTGGAAGCGGCAACAAACGCTATCCTCGAAAAAGTCACGCCCTTAGTGAACATTGATAAATAAACAAACAAACTGGAATACATAGAAATAGCAACAGAAATTACAAAATATACCAAAGATGGGTGACCTCCCTTTTGTCCTTCATTGTTTATTATTATTATTGTTGAAATTGTTTTATATAATAATCGTTTATATTATTTAAAGCATCGTTTGTCTGTATGTGCAATAATTGAGGTAATCTGATTTCTAGTGTGATTTAAATAAAACCAAAAGATGCGATGAAACGATACAAAGCTTCGAAACATGGCTCTCTGTGTGTGTTTATGTAATTATGGTATGTGTTTGGATATGTTTACATATTTACATAAAATGATAAAAAGTATAGAGGTATTTACAAAGAAAATGTTAATTAATACTTGCGGATTTAATATTAATGTCCATATAATTTGTGATGAATAAATAAAGTATGCTTCTGGTTTTAAGATTATATTCTGTTTCTTTTATTCAGCTCCATATACAGTGAAACTTCGTTAAGGCGATAACAATCAGTTGCACGAAAGAGAAGTGGTTATGCAACCACTGCTTCAAGTTAGGTTGACTATATTTACTACAGAGTGCGTAAACTTATATATACAGATGATCTCGGTAAAACTAAACACCCTGAATATTTAAGATTCGAGACTTACAAAATCGCTGATACACGCAACTTTTGTATTGACGATTCATATTATTATTTATATATTGAAACAAAATTGTGCTCACCATAAATTACAGCACAATACAATCTGTAATAAAGCAAAAAATAAATTTTAATTTTAAATTATGTAGGCATTCAACTGATGTAGAAAAAAACACTCATTAAAAATCTCAAATAAATATAGTAATTGAAGGTATTTATTGTTTTTCTTTTTCCTTTTTAAAATTTTAAATACAAAACTTTTTGAAATCCCTATCAATAAACCTATTTTTTAATTTTACCGCCACATAACCCTTCCAATCTGTTAGAGGGCTCTGTGCTCCCCATCTCACTCCATTTATTAAGAGATTGCAATCTCCCCTGTTGTCTATGACATGGTGCAATGAATTTTACAGGTCACATGACTCTCCCAATGTTAAATTAAACATTAGGCAGAAATATTGACTAATATGTTTAATTAGCAGAAATCACAGACATATCTAAAAAAATCGTACGAACTCAAAAACATGAATTAATTCTAAAAACAGCAGGGAAAGTCACAAAATCATTGTAGTGGATGGGGCGAGAGAATTTATAATAAATCTATTAAAAACAATGGTAAATTTCTTTGAAATTCTTACCAACGTATCACATTGAAATGTAGGAAGTTTTCAACATTAAATGCTACGTTTTTGACAGTAACATTGCCAACATAAATCCAAATACTTCTACTTTAATTTTTCATAAATCAATGGTTGGTAACTTAAGCTCTCTCTTGTCCCAATTTCAAGTTGCTGCGTGCTTGTCGCCTATTGAATTGCGCCGTGATTGCACCCCTGTGATGCGCACTGTGTCCTAACCGAAATTCTGCCCCTCTATAAATGTTACCCCAAATAATAATGGTAGATATTTAATAATAGTATTAATAAATAAGTTATGTTTAAAAATTGAGTTATTTAACGTTTCTCTGAGCAGTAATTAATTTGATTACAAACTAGGGCATGTGTTTAAAATGGACGATCAATGTACGTCCGCTTGTGGACGTCCATTGCAACGCAAAAACTGGACAACCATCAAACGTACAAATAATGTCTATGGACGTTTGACTCTTGTTTGGACCAAAACTGGACATCCAAAGGATGTCATGTGTTTATTGGGTTGGATTTTATCTTAGACATTTTTTAAGAGAATATTGAATTGAAGAACAGCCAAAATTTCAAAGTGAAACGCCTCAATCTGTTGGCGACAAATCTTCGAAATTATCGTCTCTGATGTGCCAGAGAAGGATTCACCTGGTTGGAGGTCAACTGCATCGCTTTCCTTGAACTTTTTTCCAACAAACTGCATTCAACAAAACAAAAAAGCTGGCAAAATAGCTGTTCCTCGTTCTCGCATCATATTTTTTAACAAAAAAATTATATTTGAACGTACATATTTATTTAAATTATATGTGTATGCTGTGACACCGTAATCAAATATCCCAATCAGCAAAATTCAAACTTGCCGCAATTATTTTTAGTAACTTCAACTTAGAGATATTAAAATACCCATTAATGTATTACAAAATTGTAGGTAATTTCATGCTTTAATGTTGATGTTACTAAAAATAATTGCGGCAAATTTGAATTTTGCTGCTTGGGATGTACACCACGCATTTACGCATGGTAAAAATACCTAAAATAGAGATGCATTCACCCATCAGCATTTACGACACACACACATGAAAACGGACAGAATAGTTCATCATTAAAGTAGTTACGTAAATCAAAGTGTTTTAATTCATCACACAAAAACATACTGTCCACTTAGTACAACAACATATATACATATAAATAGAAATACATTACGGTACCGACTTAATTGTTAAACAAAACACGCCAATGACGCTGATTATATTATATGCATATTCCTATATGTTGCCCATGTACTCGCATGGATAAAGTGAAATTCTTATTAGTTGGCAGTACTAATAAAGAAAACATTGTTACCCACATCTCGTCGTTTTTTTATTGAAATATAATTTACCATTGCTATACTAAATATATATACATATAATATATTCATATATAGTATATATATATAATATACTATTTGGAAAACTGTGAGTTAACTCTCACCGCTTTGAAAAGGGAGAGGAAAAAATATGTGATTAAAGGCCGCCAATCATTTGCGGGCGTCTTGCTTTGCAGTTGTGTCTGCTCGAGGTGCTATCTCTTAGATTATATTATAAACACTAACTACATATATCAGAAAATCATCAGAAAGTGAAAGTCCACAATGTAGATGTGTGCAGGAAGTTTAAGGTAAGTTTTTCCTCTGAATAAATACAAATATTCTTTAAAAGAACTGCGCCCATGAATTTATTCAAGGCTCATATAATTTACATATTTATTTCTTTTAATAACAATATGAAAATGATGTTTTTCATATTGTATCGAATCGATGCGTATTGATTTTATAATTATATATTTATTGCTATTTAACTTAGATACTATATGTTGCGGAATCAACTTTCTAGATATGCATACCTCTTGATAAAAGAATAGTAGGTCATGAAATTTACGAAAGTTTTAAAATAATATCTATTGCCAGAATGAAATTTTAATAAAACAGGGCTTCAATCATTTAATATTTTAAGATTTGCTTTCAAAATCAATTCAAAATACGGGGAATTTGATTGTTATAACTAATTATAATGCCTTTGAAAATCTGATTTACTGAATAGAAAATTATGATTTTAAATATTATTACAATTTAAAAAAACAATAATTTTTTAAATTTAAATCAAGATAGTCAAAAAGAAAATATCTCGTCGTTTAACGTGCCTACGCAAATTCGCTAAATATTTGTCACAGGTGACACTATTTAATTTTTATGTACACTATTATTATCATGATATTTAAAAAGAGATCTGCAAATTTTTTGTTATTAAACGATATGTATACTTATTTACACTAAAAATTATCAACGCTAACACGAAAACAGCGTCAATGAGATTATTTTATTTTATAGATGGACAAACAGGACACATTAAATAAAAATGGTAAGTTTCATGATATAAAAATATGCAAATGTATATTGGCCACGGAAAGTGGTGTCCTTTACATAGTGACGGATTTCCAGCGAAATTTTGCGCCTCAGCATTCGTGGCCGATTTGATCGAAAGGGGCGGTTGTACACCATGCGACCGGACGAGAAAAGAATTTAATAATGACGGTCAATTACCGGACTATTACGACTCGAAGATGTTCCAAAGGTAAACGGCATGATTTGAAGGTTCATCCCAACGCTTTCACTCTTGTTTTTATCCCTTTCGTTTTCTTCGAGCTCTAACGGTACCAAATGAAACGAATAGCGTACAGTTCTCCTTGTCAGATGTACAGATGTATTTGTATACTACTTCCTTTACAATCTATGGAAAGCAATTGTTTCGATATAAATAGATATGCACAACGTGAAATTGGTTCGTTGCGCAAACACTAATATAACTACATCCTCGTCATGTCAAAAAAACAATACAACAATGTTATATAGAGCATAAGTAATGAAGATTTTCTATCAATTACAATTTCCTTTTGAAACTCTAATGTGTAATACATTGAGAAACTGATTTATTTCAAGTATCTGCTAAAAAATTGTACATGTAACTTTACATAAATTGTACACAGTAATCACCGAATTAGTCCGGTGTTACAAATAATAATAATAACTTAATATGGCAACATTTCAAGATTGCCCAACCTACTACCACATCACTTTATTGGACATATTTATTTGCTTTATTTATTTATTATCTTCCTATATATACTGCCATACCCGGTTGATCGATTCGTATGTTCATCGTTTGTTTTTTCTTGCGAATATCAGATCTACTAACAGCTAATGTTATTTCCTATGTAGATTTAAGCCCGAGAATTGAATAATTACTTCATTCAAGTTAGGGCTTTTTTAGTGATGGGTTGCTACGAACATAGCTGCCATTTTGTAGCCGCTAACTACCGATAGCAGTTTGTAGCAGCTAGCCAATTCCAAAAGAAACTACTACGTCTGTAGCAGTTTTCTGGCGTGGTAGACAAATAGACATTCGTGGAGTACGCAATGTGTTATCACATTGCGAAACATCGAATGTAGATTTATAGCGTGTCCAGTAAAACGCTATAATGAATAAAACGTTTGCAAAGATCGGAAACTGTTTATTTGCATTGAGTGTCAGATACAGATAACCTTTAGTTAATCCATTACCAATGAGCGGCTTCTACGTATACGTATCAGGAGCATACGTATATAATTTGTTAATTTCTTTGTTTCTAGTTGAAGCTTGGGTGAATTTGCAATAAAATCATAATGGCTGCGTTCGTATAGTATAATCGTCTTGCATAAAAAAAATATTTCGTTCTCCATAGCAAATTTAAGTGAAAAAATAAGAAAAACACACAGTTATGCCATAACATCAAAGTGTTTATTATATTCCCAGCTGTCACCAAAATCACAACAAATCCTGAAATGAGCGTTCAGAAACACTAAACATGTTGAGTAAACGCGTTGTGAACGTTGACGCAACGGTTTGTGTACGTAGCTTATGTGATTAAAAAGATATTACTGTTATTTTTAAATAGATTGTAATTGCTTTTTTAATCGTATAAATCATTCTTCTACTCTAAATGCCGTAATTTTGGCATTATTACTCTTATTTGTTAGTTTTACCAAATAAAGCGAGATATAAGAGAAAGGAGAAATTCTAGCATGTAATAATATTACATCTATAAAAAAACAAAATAGTGGTTATAAATATTTATAAGAGAAAAACAATAAGAAGAAAGTAATGACTACAATAATAGGAAATATTGAAAAGAAAAAAAACATGTTTTACCTGTGACATCAACATATATACGCCCTTCGAATGCAAGGTTGTGTCAAAATTTCAAAGCAATCGGTGATTTAAGATTTTAAACAAACGAACATTTATATAAAAAAGTGTATCCGCATATACCGGCGACCGTTATTGGATACAGTAGAATCGGATCGAAATATACATAGATAAATATTGAGAGAATACAGCTGACAGTAACATGCAAAGTTGTGGAAATTTAACAAATTTATCAATATATCGCTATGTAAAGAAAACTGCTACTTTTTTAAACTGCTTTACAAACGTAGCAGTACCAGTTTGTAGCTGCTACGCAAACAGGGCGGCTTTACCCATCACTACTTTTTTTAGTAAAATAATAATATCCTACCGGAGACAGCAATGGGCCTAAAATATGTTGCTATCATAAAGAATAGTCTATTTCAAGCCAAGGGAGGAAACTGCCCTATTGCAGGCCGCGGGCAAATATTGTATTGTAATTGCTTTGTCCAAGGCCTGCATTAGCACTTTCCTCACGTGGTTTGAATGCGATTTTTTCTCAGCCAGTCCAATTTTAACTAATTAAATGTCCAGATATGTACCTGGAGTGACATTATAGATAGTAGGCTTAAATCTGTCAAATATTTTTTGAAAACTGTCAAGTTAGCCTCCTTTTTCAAAAAGTGTTCAATAATAGTAAATAAAAGTAATTTAATTGAAATTTAATATCATAAATATTTATTATAAACATTTGTATATAATATGTTGAATGATATTATAGACAATGCTAATCTGTCACTTACTTTCCGCCATATAGGGAGCAAAAGTACAACTTCTCTCCCTGCTGGGAAAAAAAATATTTCCTTAAATGCACTTTATTAATATAACATTTTATATGCATACACATAGAGGCAATAATGAAAAATGCAAATATATACGCACATAATGCTTCTTGATCACACAACACAGCTGGTGCACAGCTTTAGTAGCGACAGACATTCTTACGTACAGACGCTGTTTCGGACTTCTTAGTCCTCATCTGTGTACAACAGGGAATGCCTGCAACTTTTTCAGCACGCCGTATACGTACACTTTACAATAGATGTTGACAATGAAAAATCATAGGCGAAATCTAGCGCAAAGCGGAGCATTCATAGCGATGATTTCACAAGCGATAAAGTCCTAAATCGTAAATCTGTGTGATCCTTCTTTAATGTTGTAAAACAGCTAGTAATAACAAAATAAAATGCTGAAAATTACTTGTGCCAATACTCTCTGGCAAGAAGGTAATATAACCAGGATATTATTTATTATTCAGTATTATTATTTATTAAAAAATAATAAAAAAAATACCCTTACCACCTCGATGAGTGAAGAACTCCCGGATACGTATTTCGGCAACTAAGTTGCCATCCTCAGC
>JARFOC010046669.1:0-87688 GCA_031763485.1 Osmoderma eremita | reverse complement strand
AATTCGGGAATTGGTTGATAATGGGAGCCGACGTGCTCTTGAAACATATGTACCGAATTTTATTAAATTAATTTGTGTGGTGTGGATTTTTCCGATACTGTGTATTAGTGATACCAGCCCACAGTCCTTGCAATTCTTTCAGTATTTTCTTATAATTCTGCTGTATATTAGTTAGTTGGTTTTCGTTAGTAAATACATATAGGTACCTACAAAGTTCTTAAATCGGAAACTTGAAACCAGAAATTGTTTTTAAAAGAAAGTTAATGTTAGGAAGCAGGAATCTTAAGAAAGCAATATGAATTACATTATAATGAAATGTTTAGAACACCTGTTATTGTTTAGATGACTACTATATAATCTATTATTGTTGATTCTTCAGGCGTCCGTTAGAGTGAGCCTCCACACTCAATTAAAGCGAGATTTGAGAGCATATAAGACCAAAGAAAAACTTGTCGCCTTTGGGAAAATGCTTCCTTTGGAGTTACGGTCAAAGCCACCTCGAGAAGATTTTGTGAAGAAATGGCTACACTGCAAAAAAGTACCGCGTAAATTAGCTACAATGGAAGCGGTGTGGGGTGGAATCGAAAGTTTAAGGTTTAAATATTTATTGATTCATGTTTATTGTTATGTTTAGAGTTAGTGTAGTTATGCTATATAATAGGTATTTTCGAATAACACAAAAAACGACGTACGATCCCATAAGTTTTCGACAATATTTTGTATTTTTTATTTACGGAGTTAAATGAGTTGTAGTAGCATCAAAAGAAATATTTTACACTTTTTAGAGGGAGTAATTATTACTTGGTGCTAGTAATCTTTTCTCTGGGTGATCTCTAGTGTAGAATACATTTCACTGTTTGAAATGGAACGAAGACAATCAAAATATTTTTTACGTGAAAAAGAAAAGATAGTACGAATAACCGTTAAATCATCGTTGAAATAATAATTGCAATTGAAATTGGTTTTTTAACATTTATTATTCTTTAGATCAACAAGGGCTTTCTGTCATTGGCTCATTGATCACCCTGAAATAATTCCTCCGCCGTATTTGGAAGAGAAAGGAATGTTAGATATTGATTTCTTGGCAGCGCCTCATTACTCCGTTGAAGATTTGGCGGAAGCAAATGTAGATTTGGGAGGAATTGGAGAAAAAATTGGTACTGCCGTACGAAACGCTTCGACAGAAGGTGAAGAACATAAACAAGATCCAAATCGGGAGCATCCACAAGAGAATAAATAAATAATAACAAACAGAATCGTATGTGTATTCTAAAATAAATGTTTTAAATCAACAGCGCAGCTTTGTTAGTTTTAAGTTCCTTTTCGAGGGAGGGGTGCTTTAATATTTGATTATATAATGAAATTACCGACATAGTACAGCAGCTGAGATGGCACAACTGTTTTGGGGTCTGGTCACTTCCTATTTTAACTCTCTCTAATCTTCGCATTTTTAGGACTAATAAGATCTATAACAGCACGAGTAGGTGTCATTTGTGTTTTAGAGCCTTATAAAGTAAAACCAACCAATGCTCACACGTATCCCCTTACTTCCTCGGGTTACCTTGTAAGCGTTATTATTAGCCAACCAAGGATTTTCAGAAGATGATAAGAGTTTGACACTTCTGGGTCCTTAAATAGCGTAGGCCGGCGGTTCCCAAACTGTGGGTGGCACGGGATTTCTTTTTATTTTAATAAATAAAAAAATTTAATAAACGTATTTTAAAAAGACTATGTAAAAGGCATTAAAAAGGATAAACTAAGTTTTTTTCTAAGCCCTATTGATTCAGCCCACACTAAAGGTAACAAGTTTTTACGTAACTTTTTATAAAGCTTACGTTAAGAAACTTAAGCTTTATAAAAAGTTATGAAAAAGGTTAAATTGCCACTAAAAAATTGTTAAAATAGCATCAAAAACAAATAATTTACATTTTTTCCGAAGGATTTCTAACCAGATACCATGTAGCTAGAAATTTCCAACTCCAAAAAGCAGACATAAAACAAAATGTATCAACTTTTGGTGTTTATTAATAGTTTAATAAGGGAAGGGAATTAGGTGACACCAAAATGTGCATTTGTAAATCATTGTTTGAACTTTAGTACGTTAATTCAACTCCTTTGGATAATATATCTCACACTGGATTGAAGTGCTCCTAGCTTCGCACGGCCAGTTCCTATCGGGCAACCCATGAAGAGGATTGGGATGCATGCCTATAAGCGAGGTTTGAATTTATGGTATATTCCGGTTCTACAAGCTGCACACGACCTGAGGCCTCTTGTGACCGGATTAGCATGATCATACCTAGAGAGAGCGATCAGTTTCACGAAGACTTGCATTCGAACACGGCATCTACGAAACCCTGTTTGACCGCCTTAGATCAGTGGCAGGAATGCTTTGTCTTTATTAAACAAAAAGAGATCAAGATGTTTCTGCGACGCTGACTACAACGAAAGTGAACAAGCCGCAGCTAGCCACCTAAAATAAAGCGACTACGGCTGATACTAACAAGATGAATTTCGAATTTTTCGCCACGGAAACTACAGCGGATTACAGGCCAAGGAGTGAAATTATTATAAATGAAGACAAGACCATGTCGAATCAATTACAGTTCCAGTTCCAGAAATTGCCACAGATTTTTAACATGGCGAATAGTCATGACAGTATCGAGGACGACATTTCATTGATTAAGGATACGACCGAGGAAAACTTTAACATGGCATATGGCAACTTAAAAGGCAATTGGACCAAAGCAGACAGTTAAAGTGAGATTTTAACTCGATAAGAAATTAACGAATATTTATTTTAATTTAAAACAATTTGAAAAATATAAGTACTGAGCTGCGCGTATTTAACGGCAATTGTGTTAGCGGAGACATGAATGAGTGCCGCAGTGCGTACGCTGGCCCAGGGAAGACGACACATCGCAGTTAGTCCGAATGCTGCACAAATATCGGGGTTGCAGAATCTGCTGGATCTATATCATTCATGCGAAGATTGCCGACGAGGGATGGCTGTCCATGGACGCAACAGAGTAGATATCCACATATCACTGGTCTGTATCTGTGGTTCATGAATGCAAATGAGTTTCTTTGACGAGTTTTCTAGAATTTTTTCGAATATCCACGATTTAATCAGTAAATTGGATGGCTTATATACTCCTTCTTTGCCCGCCTTGGTACCCTCGAACCAACCCATGCCAATTTTAAGGTGTTATGGAAAGTTTAGGTTCAGGTCAACAGTGCGCATGTTATAATATTGATATTTAAAACAAAACAATAAAATTTATTTGGTTCTATAGTCAGACTTACTTTAAAATGTTGTAACATATGAAAAATACAATATGCTTCGGATTTGTTATCTTATCACGGGATCTTTAACCAGCTTATGCAGGGAAATCAATCTGTACTTAGTGCATAAACTATATAATAATGGCAAATTAATCTGCGATTATATCGTTTTTTGATGCATTAAAATGTTTTTATTGTTTTCAAATCTCAGTCGTCCCGTGGTAGATCGAAATATTAAGTGTGATTGTATGGTGCCATTATTTTTCGTCTGAAAATGGCGGAAGCGAATAACGGTGGTGAAGCATCTGGAGACGCAGAAGTTCCTAAAGAAGACTTTGCAGTGAAATTTAAGATCGGAGATCAAAGTGAATTGAATAATGAAGACGATGTTACGCGTAGAGAGGTGGGTTCTTTTCAAAATATTTACCAGTGCGGCGTATTTGGTCCCGATTAGAGATTCGGTCATAAAAATTATTAAAGCAAAATTTCAATTTCATCCATCACATGCACAGAAATATATGAGGGACATCTTGAAGTTTTATTAACACTAAAAACAAATATTTAAAAATGATTTAAATAATGTATTAATACATTAGTGACACATGATTTAGGCGTTACCGGAAACAGAGTAAACTGAAGATCCTGCTGGAAAATTGTCAGAACGCGAAAATATATTGACTTTCATTTTGGAGACATCATTTTTTTTTATGCACAACTGTTAAATGTCACGTGTTTGCCACCATATATCTTTAGATTTTTAATAGCAGGAATCTAGCACATTCCCAACTGATAACTCATTTGAAAACTGATTTTATTAGTATTCAATATCTTAAGAAACACCTAAATTAATTGACATCTATTGTTAAATTAAGTAGTTAAATAACATTGTAAAACTATAGTTTTGCTATTAACTTACAATAATACAGATTTTATTGGAGGCCTTGCAATTTAATTTATTGAAACATTTTTAGACTTGTATGACGGTGCTCATTAAAAATGCATTGGCGTGATTCACTTAATGAAGTTGTGGCTGACGCAAGTAGCGCAGAATCAGTCTATCATAACGTGGAACGTACTATTACATAATTAAATCAGCTTAGTTATCATTTTTTATACGTGTTAGGATCAATTGCAGATCTTTAGGTAATTCAAAATACATCTGCGTAGAAAAATTACCAGATAGAAAAATGGAACCAACAATAGAGGAAAGTTGGCTATTACACTGGTCAACAAAATTTCAGATTTATTTTTTCCCACGAGGTAGAGTGGGTGAACTTGGTAGTACTTTTTACACTTATTTCATATCTGTTTTCAGAATTTTTTCAGAATTAGGCAGGGTTTCAGAGTGACAAAGCAATGAAATTTTTTGAAAGTATATATTATCATGAAAAAATGACGTACAAAGTGATATATTTACTTGGAAAATGTGCTGAGATATGATTTCCGGGTGTACTTTGCATTACAAACAGTAGTCCAGCAGTAGTCTGCCATCACAGCAGGGCTCCATTTGCCTTGGTATAATCAGCACTTTCATCGTCTTTTAGTGTCGTGTTTTGTGGAGGTTTAGGCACAGGTAATTTCGGACTGTGTATTTGTTAGACAAAAATAGCAATTGGTAATATGATCTGATGGTTCCCTCCAAATCATAGGAATAGAAAAAGGTGTATGTCATTTACTTTTTGTCCACGCTGTAACAAGTCTGACACACCTAACACAGCAAATATGGGGAGCCCAGCTTTTCTCTTCATCACATACTCTTCACTTGAAATACTGCTCATAGCACTTTTTAAGGAGAGGTGTGAAAGACCGTTTTTGATATTTAAATGTCAATTCGCCGCAAATGTAGCAGAAAGAGTTCGGGTGGTTTACACATTTCCGTAGCGTACATCAAATGTTCGTAGTTTCACTACAATAGCTTGAGCGCACTACAACGCAACTCTCTTTAAAACGTTAATAACTACAGCGTATATGTTCATTCACCGAGCTCCAGCCGACAAGAAATAACAAGAGATGCTATCTAGGAATGGGAAATTCAGGTCTTGACTGGTCAAGACATGTTCAAGCATTAACCATTGCATGCTGCTTGATCAATTCCGAGCTCTAACCGACAACTGAAATAACGTCAAGACATGTTCTCTTATACTACATATCTATGCATGCATATTTTAGGTGGATAATCGAATATCCTGGAACATAAAAACTAAGAGTGATGGAGAAATTCTGAAAACATAATTGATTTCAGCATGCAAAAGTATATGGGAATCAGGCATTTTGGTGTTTGGGACAAAAATCTTGTTATCGGATACTTTCTTTTTTCCTCGATAAAAAGTACTTAATATCGATCTATTACGTCTATATGTTGCCAAATCATTGCAGAATATATATTCTTCCATAATATATATATAATAAGAGGAAACTCAAGATTTTTATTTTATTAATTTGAGAAACAAGCCGCAAAATGATTTAAATGTGAATCCAAACGTAAAAAAAAAGAGAAAATCAACCATCTAAACAAATATCGCAAATAAGAACCTTCTTTTTTCAGTTTCTGCGCATTCTTCGTGACGCCAATGATAGCAAAAGCTATATCTTATTCATACCTCGCCTTTTATGTCGCTCGCGCAACGGTTTGTGCATCCATGTCGTCATCATCATCATGCTGTTAGTCCAAAAAATCGTTTCTCCACATCAAGACAATATGTAACTAATATATTTTCCAGTTCATCTGTTAACGCAGGTTTTCGTCCTAGCTTCACTGCAGTTAGTATATATCTAATGCTTTGTCTGATTTTACGTAAAAAGCAAGGGTACTTCGTGGCACCCCAAATATTCTTGATGCTTTTAAGTACCGCATTTCTTTGCCTTTTACCCCATTTAACGCTAGCTCAATTGCCTTTTCATCCCAACTTTTTCACTTTTTTTTTAAATTTTGATTTATTCTCTTGTTTATCCATCTAAAAAAACCTAAACACTGCGCCATAATTCCTATTTACGCAACTGGTTCCTAATATCGGATATACGATATTAGGAACTGTTACTGTCCGGTATTGCGGTATCTAACCTCAGTAAATTTAGTTTCATTTTTATAAAGATAAAAAACACAATACCCAGAAATTTATATATATACTAAAAGTCTAAAATATCCCTAATCCGATAGTGTATGATAAGTTATCATGTAAGCTTTCCTTTTGCAAATATGACGGCACAACTTACGCAGTGTAAAAATTTTGAAATTCCAATAAAACGTCATCGGCAAAATAACGGACAAATATACTTCACAGAAATCTGTTGTTTCAGTAGAAACAATGCGTTTAGTTGTATTGTTAGTTATCACACAATCGGACAGATTGCGATATTTGATTTAAGAGATATCGTACTATCCGCTAATAGGAATCCATGCTGTATTAGGCTACTTTCCTATACAATGAATAAATATATCTTCTAACTACTTCATGAAATATGCTCCAATTCGAAATTCCTCCGTACCTATCGATAACAATGGCGAATGGCGATGCCGTTAAAAAACGGAACACTTATCAGAAGAAAAACGAATTTCAGTTCGTCCAGTCTTTATACAAAATCTCAACATCCAAAACATACTTAGGTAGGTACTAACAGTTTTATTTGCCTGGAGATTGTAGATGAAATTGGCGTATTCATTATTTTAAAAACAAAATCGAATTATTTCTACTTATTCTGAAGTAAATCATTTTTATCAGTTGTAGTTGCAAACACATTACGACGTCAATGCTAAGATAAACACTAACCGAATAATATTATAATAACAGAATATATGTTTCTACAGAGCATAGTCGTACTGATCGTCGTAAAATTGCTATAACTATACCGTTTTGCTACACACCATTTATTACTGGTACTAATCTTAGCTTTCAATTAGTCCTGAATAAGACGAGCTATAGTTCACTAGTACAGGCAAAAAGTCAGAAACAGTGTAAAAACAATGTATTTGTAGAGATGAATTTTTTGAATCTCTTTAAACTAAGAGTTTTCCAACTGTTGGGTAGCTGATTAGGTATTTTTACACTTAGAATATCCGGGCTTTGAGTAGTTGATTTCAGGCGATGTCTCATTAAATGAATTTGCCGATTCCTAATGTTATATGAGTGATCGTTATTGCTTTTATTCATAAACTTACTTCAATGTTTATGTATATAACAACTACATTCTAATATATATAATTTGTTGGCACAAAACCATGTAAAATTTTTATCCAACATGACATTAGTAACGGACTCGATACTATCTTCATCTTCAGAGATTATTATCGTAATGTCATCTGCATAGCATACGACTTCAAAATCGCACAGGAATTCGACTATATCGCTCAGAAACAATGAAAACGATAACGGATCAACCACCGATCTCTGCGGTACGCCCATATTAATAGGAAGTGAGGATGATGATAATCTATACTTTGTTGTGGCGCTTGTGACCGTAACCTCGACGAATTGTACTCTATTGGATAAATACCGCGAAAATCCAAACCAAATGATTTATCGCGCAATAGACGGTGATCAACATACAAATGCTTTTGTCAAATCGCACAAGACAGCTACAGGGTAATGTTTGGGTTCCATACCACGCGCAATGCAGTTGTTTTAGCAGTAATGGTGGACTTACCAACTCTAAACCCATGCTGAGAGTGAGACAAACGGTTGTGTTTCTTTATAAAGCTCTCCATAAGGTTAAGTAGAACATATGCAAACAGTTTCGAAAAACACGAAGTTAAGGCAATTGGGCGGTAATTACCCATAATCAGAGCGTCGCCCTTTTTATGAAAGGGCTTAGTTAACGAAGTTTTAAGCAGGTCGGGAAAAATTCCTTGCTCAAAAGAACTATTGATCAAATGTGTCATAGGCGTTATTATTTCACGTTTGCAATGCTTTAACATATTGGCTGGTATTCCATCTGGACCTGAAGTAAATTTGTTTTTGATTTCACTGAATACAATCAACATTTAAGTGTCTGTATATGGACGTAGGTACATAGTGAACTGACTGAATTTAATGTGATTATTGGGTATTGCCTGGTAAGGAATACTTTGGGAGGTGTCTATATGGTTAGTTTGAAAATATTCATTAAAAGCATTGGCAATTACGGTCGGAGATCTTATTATCTCATCACCATGCTTAATGACCATATTTTTATTCTTAGTGTGATATTTATTTTGGAGACGATTAACAATATTCCAGGTTAGTTTGCTTATATTTTCTGAGTTCATGATTTTAAATAAATAAATAATTTCAGCAGAAACAATAAGTTTAGTTGTATTGTTAGTTATCACACAATCGTACGGAAGGCGGTATTTGGTTTAAGAAATATGGTAATATCCGGTAATAGGAACCCATGCCTCATTAGGCTGCTTTTCTCTATTAACGTTTATTTTGCTACTATCTATAAAATTACCTACTTATTGATGAATCATTCCATATTTATGGTATACTCTTAAAGAAGAAGGCCCTTCATAGTTGTGTGTAGAATAAAATAAAAGTTGAGGCGTTTAAGTCATTGTACAAACAACATTTTTCCTGGAAGTTTATTATTCTAGTGTGCGTCGTTTTCCATGGCGCACTTGTACAGATACACCGTGTCCAAAGTTAAGTGTTTGCCATTGCTTCGATATTATTGCTGCTATGAATTTGGTTAAATTAGCAAATTAGTGGCATTTGTTGTTCTGATTGAATGGTGAAAACAGATAAAAACCAATTAAATATTTTGTTTCAGAAATATTCACAAAAACATTTCTTAAAAGGACATTCCGAATTTTTACATATTCTGAACGAAAATCATATTTCCAAAATTTTTTAAAATACAGAATTACGGTAAACCTACAAATAAATAAATAAAATTCAGTTAGATCACTGTTCTTTGGTATTACTCAATAAAATCCTATAGTCAGTGCTATTGTTTTACTTTATTCTCATAACTAATAATACAGTTACTGGTATCAAGGCTTATACAAGTGCGCCTACGCGTGTGTCTGTGTGTGTTTATAATACAACACAATGTATCTAAATTTAATGGAAATCGTTTATTTATAGAGTAGCTATAATTAACATTAATTTCGTACAACTGGTAATGATTATCTCGCATCTGTGCTTAATGCGATCGCAGATACCATATCTAAAAGCTGTAAATCATAAACATAACCTTTAATAATTTAAATTACCACAACTAACCGGCTTCTTATTCTGGTAACTGCGTTACCATTTTCAATGGCGTTCCTCGAATCACATTTTTTTTTCAGGAACTGGTGATTCTTGGAACAGGAAGCCACAAATCACTGCAGCCACTTGCTGCGGTTTGATTCACGGTACACACTATAAAAAGCGATAATTTAACGACAAGTCATGGAAAACTGTACAAAGAATTTGAAAATAAAAAGTTATGTTCGTTCATCTATATTAGTAAATGTTTAAAAGTATTGTAGTTTTTCTCAAGACATTTTCGAGCTCTCCTGATAACACTTCTTGTATATACATTTTGTATTTTGCAAGTCACTTCTCTAATTCTCCGAACGGGGCTATACGATTTTTCCCTAGCGATTAGTTTAAATTTTATGGCGGGCTAAATAAATTTCTTTGAATTTTCAAAATACACCAAATTCACTTTTTGTAAAGAAATGTATTTTTACATAAAAAAAGTCCGTTAAACCGTATAGGTCGGAGTAAAGGTGCTGAACGTTGTTTATAATTTCGTGAACAAATATTTTATTAAAAATTCCCTTTTAAGTTGATTTTCATTAAACTTGTGTAAAATACGTGTATGATTTTATTGAATATCTATCTTTTAGCATAATTAAGCACAACACAAACAACACTTTTCTTAAATAGCACTATGTAGATTTTGTTGAACTTAGGAAGAGAAATTTCGCATTTCGCTGAAAAATATTGATAGCTGTTGCTCAGAATCTCACAGAAGATACTTATTGTCGTTGTATCTCTATGAAATACTCTTTTAAGCTATACTTTGAAAATGCTAGAAGTACGGCAAGAAAGGAAATTGAATAGAGAGAAGAAGAAATAAGCACTCCAGAAAACAAAATTATCTTATTTAAGACAAGAGAATGAACGTTTGAAAAGTGAGGATTTTATTTATATGTCACGTTCGAGTATCCGTAATAATAATAATTGATTATTTCTGATGTCCTGGTATAATGGCAGCGGTAAGATAAAGTGTAGCCGATACTGATAGATCCCATACTTAAAACTATCCAAACTTATATTTCTTTGATAATGACGACACGAAATATAGGAAAACGTAAATTTAATACACATAGTTGAAACTGAGCTCCAGTTTATCTGATAATGATATGAACGTCTGCGTTCGTAATGTGACTTAAGTTCACTGAAAATGAACTGACGTCATTTGTTATATATGTACTGATGAGAGTATGTTTCATTATCGGATGATTGACAGCATATTTTTATCCAGAAAAGCGTTTGAAATCCAAGCAGCTTAAAATTTCAAAAAGCGGAGCTCTAAATTAACGCATAAATTACCACGGGAGATTACAAAGTGTATTAAGTGTATAAGGTGGGCGGAAATACGGAAAGGAATTAATTTGTTTAATAGAAATTACGTAAAGTAAAAGCATTGGTGTGTGTTAATGTAATAGTTGAATACATTATTACGAAATGTACTAATAATAGTACATACATATGTAGTACATATTGAGTTCCAATAAGGTTAGGCCACCAGATCGATGCACTTTATGAATTCCGAAGCACAATTGTATGATAATAGCGGGTGCAATACTCAACAGATTTTCCTCCTCGTATGACTTGTAAACTGAATAAAACCAGCTTATTTTTATTTGAGTCTTTTTCCTCGAAAAGAATCTTATAATCTCTGAAGTGCATTTAAAAATAATATTGTTGGTTGACTCTTTGCTATTCCCTTGTGAATGAAGAAATAAACCAGCAAGGTCATAATATGTGTGAAGGTCTATCTATTTGGTTAATTTGTATGATTAATTGATTTGGTTAATCTATCTAACTTATTTGGTTAATTTATTTGTTTAATCTGTTAGCTGGAGCAGACACCTGTCACAATTACTCTTACGCAGTCTGAAAGCATTTATTAATAACAAATGCTTAATAATAATTTCGTCTACAATTCTCTATTTGCTGCTTTCTATGTTATCAATTGAACGTACTTCAGTATCCCCATCTAATCACTGCTGCTCTGATCGTTTTCTGTGCATTTCTGTATCCAGTTTTATTTCATACCATATTTAATAACTTTAATAAATAAGATGTTCTTACTGTCCTTCATATAATTAGTAACTATTTCTAGTAGTATTTATTTAGGTAGATGCTTCTCTTCAAAAGATATAATTGAAGGAACAATGGAGTTCCTTTGATTTTGATGTGTATAAGATATAATAAATTTCTAACATTTCCAATTTACTCATTAAATGGTTTCCAAAATAGAGTAGGCAAAGGAAGTATTGTTTGGTTAATTTTCGACCAGGTTATCGGAAACTACGTAGACTCGTCTTCGGAACTGCGTCACGCACGTTTAACAAATCTTAAAAACACTGCACACCGCATAAATATATACGAACTGCATACGTATTTCGGCAAGCAAGTTGCCATCCTCAACAGTAACGCTAAACCAAGATCAAACTAAAAGCAGAGGTGTTTATAAGTACTAATTTTACCCAGGCTTGATGGTTATTTGTGTTAATGGCTTTCTCATTTAGATTGTAGTACAATTATAAATAAAAACCAACAACAATTTAACATAGATTCTTTCAACAAATACTATCGGTATCCAAAATATGTTGAGTAACGTTTGATTTATAAGGTCTATTGCGTCTAAAGTGTTGTTTAAAGCGCACATTAATAGGTCTTTGTGGTCTTTTATCGCAGTCACAAGAAATTTCATCAAAAGATATAAGAATTCCACCGCCTTCTAAATGCAAATTTTTTATACTTTGATCAAACTTTAAAGAATTTTTAACTGAAAAAATATTATATTTTACTGGCAAATTCTTGCATCCGTTGACTAACCATTTCTATATTAAATAGGTTGGTGAGTTAATAAATGAGTCAATTTGTCTCACAGATTTACCGATTTTTTTAAATAGGAGCCGTCTGACATGAGTCGTCGGAAACACTTCAGCCTCCTGATTTTTTGTATTTGTCTCCCATCTTTTGTACCCATTTCCTATTCCACCCATTCCGAAATTCTTGTGTTTTGTATCGATCTGTACAGCTCCTTAGGCGGTTGGTCTAAATAGTCCTATTGGGTTCTTGTTAGGTTTCCCAAAAATTACCTGTTTTCTGATGTCTAAGGCCTTGCATTCACATAAAATGCGGTATGCAGTCTGCATAGCCCCTTCATACGGTCTTCAATTGGGTCTTCAAGGTCAACCCCAATTTTCTGTAGGTGTCCCTTCAGTGCACAGGAAACCTATTACCGTGCGAAGATGATTCTGACTAAGATTTAGTAGTTCGTCAGCCTTCTTTACTAATGGCTCCTTAATAAAGGCTTTGCCATGACTTTGCTTCTGTTATACCCAAACACGCAAGCCTCTGTATCTTGCTGAGCTCGGTTATAGCAGTTTGTTGGTGCATCTTTGTCCACAATACCAAGGCTGCATAAGTAATCATGATGTACCGTGATGTACCTACGTCCAGTGCATCATTCTTGGTTTTAGTCCCCATGTTTTCCATGGGTTCTTCTGACCAACATAAGTGTTGTCTCTGCCTTGGTTTGGACTCTCCGAAGCTGCCTGTTCTAAGTAAGCCCTGGGTAGTTTTAACTTAGTTTAGCAATAGGAACTCATGATTTAGATGATCGACTACAAGAAGGCGTGACTAATAACAAGCGCCCATCTACTCTTACACACGTCACACGTTACTATGATCCCATTCATTCTCACTCATTCTAGTATTAGAATTCCTTTAACAGTGTAATTGCGTACTATACTAGTACCATTAACACATTATATTGCCGATAAATCATAACAAAATCAAATTAAGTTGATTTTGTGAAAATATTGTATTGTAACGAAATAAGCTGTTATTTCTAAACGAAGCTGTAAAGTAAAAATTTGGAATTTATGGATAATTTACTACATCCATCTAAACTTTCTAAAGTTAGGGAGTAGTGTGTTTGCGTAGTTCTAAATTGTCTTTTCTTTTTTTTTTAATATCTAACGTTACAATTTATATCAACAGTTGATATTTGTATTACACATTTTCTTTCTTTGGGACAAAATGTTAAACGCAAACACCAAGATATTAAACAAAATTTTGTAAATATGTTTTTTCTATTTTTTTTAGCAAAGCATTGGAAGAAATTATGGCAGAACTTTCTCTCAAGATACTCTAGCCAATGGCCCAAAGCAGAGGCATATATCCGCTACAGTTCAGCCAAACATATATCCCAATCCTAATATCAAGAAAAGTTCAAGTGTTAATTCATTGAATACTTACGGAAAACCAAAGGTAACGTAACTTGTTTGTATTTTTTTAAGGGTTGGATTTTTTTACATTTGCATTATATATTATTTCGTTTATTCAAAAGAGGAACGAATAAATATCATGAACGGTATTATTTGGCACCTAGTGCGGCAACAGTAATTAACCATTTTATTTTTTCTGGTATTACTGGTTATGCAAAATGCACTAACGGCCGATGGAAAGGCCCTTTTTTCTGAAGAAAGAATTGAGAGGTAGGTTAAAGTACGAGCCGTTGTAAAAGCCAATATTGGGGAAATTTGATTCAACAAGATGGGTGTCCGGCTCACAATGCTAGACAAATTCAGGAATTTATTAATTTACATTTTCCTCAACGCGTCTTCAGCACATGTTGCACCATGCCATGGCTTCCTAGATCTCCGAACTTAACGCCTAACGATTTTTTTCTTTGGGGTTACTTGAAAATAACAATCTACGTGCATGAGCAAGAGAGACCTTAAACATTAGACGACTTACGAATACGAATTATACAAATAAACCTACTTATAACATTTTATGACAGAGTAGGTTATTGTGAAATGAAATTTTGAGATATTTTAAAGTCGTCTAGAATACCTCAACGTCTAAACAATTATTAGCATTTTCTTTCATTTTTATCTTAGACAGATTTGCTTTATTAGTGTTTAGAACTCAAGTTTAATTTCGCTTATTGAGAATTCATGATACAGCGTATTAATTAAGTTTTATTTAATAACAATACCTACCTTTGAAATGCGAAAATTTTTGTCAGTAAACATTTTTGTCAATAGTTGTGTGTCAAAAATTATTAGGGCCCCTGCTGATTGGTAATCATTTGGTAGGTAAATGTCCACATCCTTGAACTCAATTCGGCTAATGTGTATATATGTACGTCATTTTATGATTTTTTATAGTATATACCTAATATCTAAGAACTGTGATTATGAGCATTTTATTAAATAATTTCATTATGAATTAACAAGATATACGTGTACATGTTTACAAGGATTCATTTTTTCTGTGTGCTAGCCTTTAAAACCAGAAACTGAATAAAGATCAGTCCAACTTTCCAAACACCAATACCTAGACTCCTTTTTTAAATGCCTTTCTGTAATATAAAGTGACGTTTCTATAATTGTGGAGGGATTCGTGTTTTAGAACGACGTTTCGAAGCTGTTCTTTTTCGCCGTAGCCATCCATAAGTTTTTCTCCCAATAGGCTGGACTTTTTGCTTCCTAGTTTTCGATAAATGTGATAACAATTTGAGGTCCTCAAATGCAAGAAATGGATCCAATAAGTGTTGCATGACGCACCATGAAACGTTTATGGAATCTGACGTTCTGATGATAGATTGTCAGCATCGGAATCATCACTCTAAATTTTACTGAAACTGAAGTCATCTTCTTCTTCAGATGAATCATAACCTTCTTGGTTTCAGTATCCTTGGCAGAACTAGAACTACTAGATGACAGTGATGGGGTTTTACGCGTAGATTTTAATTATCTATATTTACACGCGAAAAATAAATAGAAACTCATTTATGTAGAAATTCATAATAATCACGTAGACCATGTAAATATTGTGTAATATAAGGCTAAAACAACAATAAAAACAAGAGAAAAGTTGCAGAAATAGTTATCTCTGTAATTAGATTAGCCAATGGAACAAAATTACAACATTACACTAAAAAATGCACTTAGAACTCATTCATTTAGAGATAAACAATGACGTCAGATGTAACGTACAGATTTCGACCCTGATCTTTCAAATGCCTACATTTTCTCCGCTTATGTTAAATGATGCTAGATTTGTTCGCGCAACTTTTGATAAACGAATGAGCCCTATATGCCGTTGTGTCCATAATGCCTCTGCAAGAGTTCAGATGAGTAGTATGCTAAAACATGTTATTCGGCACTACATTTGCAGCGGCCATATAGCTAATTTACTAGTGAAAAGTATACTTGATAGATCTGTGACAGACAGTGCTTCTAGCATCTACGAGAGTTCAAAAATATCTCGAAAGGAAAATAATTGAAAAACGTGGACATGGGATGAAATTACCCAACGATACCCGTTGATGCTTTTACAGGGATAATTATGTTCCATTTTTAGAAAATCTCCTCTTTATGAAAATTATTGCTGCTGATGTAATGGGAAAAAGATTAAAATCAGTATCAAATCCATACAACCAAGAATTCGTAGAAGGAATTATAAATTATGTACAATTACTAGATCCCATCTGCAAATTAATTAATATCTGCAATAGCGCAATTTACTTTTGCTGATTCCGCAAAAAAATAATTAAATTTGGAATTTCCTGAGGAATATTGAAAGCAATTTCAAGTAGAATTAACGAAAGGAAAAGAGATGAGCCTCAATATATACGCACTGGTTGGGTATTATTTACATCCGGAGTCCGATTACGATAATAATAAGTTATCAAGTTAATTAATTTTTATTACAAAATTTGATGCTGAGGGTTTAGAAGGTTTAGACAACGTTGATGTATTTTCAAAATCCTTTTTGAAATGACAGTCTTAAAACATCTCGTTTTTTTGAATACAGCAGAAATACATACACCCTTCAAAACTATCCACATTTGCAGTCAGACTCTTATGCATCTCTGCTTAGTTAGAAAGACTTTTTTTCTAGTCACTCATACATACCCTCTGCGCAATAGATTAAGTTTTGTGAGATTGAAAAGTCCTACTACAACTGAAAACTTCATGGCACAAGTTTGTGGCGTATTTTTTGTTCTCATCACTGCTCGATGGAAGACCTTGCTATTTGTCATTGTAACTGAAGGAAGAAAATATTTCCCGTTGTTAGTTTTTTGTGCAGTATATAAATCTGTTACTAGTTTTATGAATAACTATTTGGGGAAATTGGTGTTAATTGAGCGTGATAAAAAATGCTCCAAAGTATCTGATTATGCACATGGTTATATGATCCTTTTGATTACAAATAATTAGAACTTGATGTAATCTTTTATAGCTTCTAATAAACAAATACGCACAACAACAAAATATCCTCGATTTTATGAATTTTATTCGATACTTTACGACCTTGCTGATACGGCATAAGCGCTATGGATGGAATAGGCACATGACGAATATATGTATATGGCATAAGCGCTTAAGAGGTTAATGTATGTGTAGGTGCCATAAGTATAAGGTTTTAATTGTGAACGTTTTATTTGCATAACATGTTTTGAAACACGACAAACCTAGAAAATTTATGTATTGATAAAATAATCGTAACTGTCAGTTTGGATTATTGTTTTTTTTACAATAGGTGCTTACTTATCAAGTTGTAATCCTCAAAGCCAAATCTCAGATTATCATTCTAGATTAACTTCAGATTACCTTTAACAGATAGGAGTTTTAGAAAGCAATAAATTATTATGTCAATTTATTATCCTAGCGGAAACTGTCGTGATTTTTTTTGGTTGCTACATACATAACATTCATGTCTGCTTCTGAAATATCAACATATCACTGTGCACAAACTTTTCAGTGGGCGAAGAAAACAGTGACATTGCGCTGTTGTTACAGTTCATCACTTTACGAATATGGAAAGGATAGGGCAATATTTTCCTGTTTGTTATTGATTGAAAGTCGAGGCAAGTTTACATTGCTGAAAAGTTGACACTTGGCGCATATTAAATTTATGTTGCATAAATTCAAATATTACTAGAATTCTCAAATGTCAGTTACTTGCGTCGTTTTGATTTCGTTATTTGTGTTCCAAGTCAACCTCAATCAAATTGGTTTCCAAGTTGGTTGGCACTGGAGAGACAAGATTTCGGCAATTGTAAAGCAAATGAGAACATTTCAAATTTTACATTCTCGTACCAAAAAGTGAATACGTAAACCAATGTTTGATCAATTAGACAAAACCTAGAAAAAATAAATTAGACGACATGTGCAAAAAGTATTTGTTGATGGACTGTCACGTGGTTTTCATGATCCTTTGGGAAAGGAAATTCGTCGATTGTCCTTCATATTGGTGTTCATATTGCTGTTTCAATCCAAAAAGATTGGTGCCTACCACGAAGGTATCAATAGCGAGGTTTAGAAACCTTGATCATTGTAATGGACTCTTTACCACTCGGTCAAGACAGAGATAGAATGCTTAATAATTCATGGGGAAAATAATTGAATGGCTTACACAGAAAGGAATTCTAGCCTACCACAGTTTATTGAAAGCGAAAAGATGTATACGTGACTATCCAGTTATATTGTAGATCAAATGCAACTTAAACTCCATTGAACTTGTTTGAGATCTTGTAAATGCTGAACGTTGGGAAAATTGCGTCGAACATGTTATTGCGGATGAAAATATATTGTACGAACCGGATAATATTGTGAAAGATATGATAGAGTATCGGTTGAATGTCTATTTACAAATCTACTCGTCCTGAATCAGACAACCCATCTCTGGGTGCGAAAAGATCTACATATTTTTATTATTACCATGAGTCTTGTTGTAATTGTGAAAAATAAATATCCACCATTATTCTATACTTTCTTAATGAATCCCTTAATGTGAAATATGCCTTTATGTCTTCGATTTTATCCAGTTTTTGCATATATTTCTGAGGACGGTTGCAGCGGAGACATGTCAATGGGATGCACAGGATAGAGGGAATTGGAGCAGGATAGTGAAGAAAATTGAGCCAAGGCCTGTAGAGCTGATGTATATATTATCCAAGCAAACATAGTTATTAATATAACGAACCCATTGGTAATTTACCGGAATGGCTCAGATTTTATTTTAATTAGATGTTCCTATTGAATTAAGCTTGAAATTGGGTGCAATGTCTGTATATACGTTTATTGCTCCAGTGCGATACATATGCTGATCGCAGTGTCAATTACTTCATTTTTAATATGAATAAGTTTGTCTACATTGCGATATGTGTGTTTCTAAAATGACTACTACGAGTTTTGGGCAACTTAAAAAAATGCTTATAACTTGAATTAAGTGCACTCGGGATTTGGTTGACAATGGAAGACGTGTTCTCGAATATGCACCGACTTAATTAATATCAATGTGTGTGTGTAATTCCCGATATACTGTGTATTAAAGGAAAATATGATGAAAATTAAAAAGAAAGACATGATGAATTTACATATGATGTCATCTTCTCACACCTGCTGTTCCTATACATCGAATTATATTATTTTATTTAATCGGTAGGTTGCACTCATTATATAATATCTTCTTCTTCTTCTGCTCCGAACCTCAGGACTGTAGATTGTCTCAACCTTCGAATACAGTACACAGCTTATGGGAACTCGATACATGGTTGCCAAATCATCATGCCACCACCTGTACATTATTACTTGCGGTTCCATTATTTGGGTTTATAACAGTTAAATTGTATATGACATTAGATACGAAAAGGGAGCTATAAAAAACGTAATTTCTGCTCAATGCAGCATATGCGGAGCTTGAAACACTTAAGAGCCCATAATTTGATTTATTATTATTCAACATTAAATTAATTTACACTTCGAATATTTATTTAGGAATTGGGGTATTATATAATTTATTACATTTAATGAAAAATATGTAATTTTTTAACAAATAATAGTTTCCACTTTTGTAAAAATAAAAAATACCCTTACCACCTCGATGAGTGAAGAACTCCGGATACGTATTTTGGCAACTAAGCAGAATCTACGAAGGAAGATAATGTTAGACGTCGCACTCTGGGAGGTTTGTACCACACAGAACACCACTTGAATAACACTAAATGCGGTATTATTCATTATTATACATTTTTAACTTGTGCCCATACCATTTCAATGGGATTTAACTCGCAGTGGTAAGGTGGTAATCGACTTCATGACCTTTTTCTTTTGCAACTTTCGTCAATCTTGCTTTCATTGCGAATTAATTTGTGACACGCAAAACAGCAGTCAGTGGTTGGTATTTTTTCTAATTTTCTGCATTGTTTGTAAGAATTATTAAGAACAATTACTGACCGCTGCGGTATATTTGGAAGTAATTTCATCGATATATGTATATTACAGTTCGACCTGAAATAATACATGCCTTTCCTTTTTTTTGGACTTGATAATGAACCAGTTCATTGCTTCTGTTTCATATTATATATTGTACGCTCTGAGCAGCCCAAGGCTTTACTTGCTTCTTGAACGGCCGCACTCACACATGCATGTTTATTAAAATAATTTAAAACATTTGCAATCATACACTTCTGCTTGAGGCTAAATTTTTCTCCCTTACGCCGTTTTCTCCCTATAGCCTCCCTTAGTGCAGTGAAAACTGTAATTAAATGTATAGGTAATAAAACTTATAAAGAAAAATACCCATATTACCCTGTGCCCGCTCGAAAAAAATAGAAGCGTAATGAAAAGAACTATTTGTTCAACTATATATAAGTAAATTAACCTGGAATTTGTATAAAAATATTTTAAAACTACGACGATTGACAGCAGTTGACGCTAATAGACAGATAGATAGGTAAAAGAATTGCAAGGACTGTGGGCTGGTATCACTAATACACAGTATCGGGAAAATCCACACCGCACAAATTAATTTAATAAAATTCACCTTTTCTGTGCAAGGCCAAATAAAAGTGCTAGAGATAAAAGAAGAAAATGAGCTTTTTTCGTTTTTTTTTAAATCTGGAACGTCATTTGTCATAGGCTTATTTTTTCTTCGGATTCATAACAAACACAAAATTTAGCAATTTTGCCAAATTTAAACCTATCGTCTATCTCCAATAATAAGCGAGATCCCCACGGTGAGGGTCGAAAATGAATCAGCCTGTATCTATGCTGTTCATCGAGAAGGCCATCGGCATACATTTCTTTCTTCAATTCCTCAGTGCCGCATTCACATATAAATAAAGATGGTGATATGCAGCATCCCTATCGCAGCCCTTTCTTTACAATGAATTCGTCCGAGTAATTGTTTCCGACTTTCACTTTCCGCTTTTATTGTCAGCTTATCTATATTGTAATGAATTCAATATCGGAATAGTTTAGTATTCGGTATACGAATAACTACTTTTTGCAGGTTCAACAAGGTAAGAATGGTATGGTGCTGCAGGTAGTCCTACCAAACGGTCTCCAAAATGGCGGAGTGAGCTACGACCCGAATTTGGCTACTCCATCTATCCAGGACGGTAAGATAAAAACGTCGAAACCTTCAACTTCAAAAAAGTTATTGTTGTACTAATGTAGGGATAAAGAGGAGGAAGCCTGAAAGTATACATGATATGAGCCCTCAAAATAGTATGTTGTTTAATTACGGAGATTTGGGAAGCATAAAAGGACCAGAGACACTGCTTTCAGAAGCTATATCTCATGGGCCTAGTCCTACGCCACATGAAGAGAAGAAAAGAGCAACTATGTAAGTAAAGAATGTTGTATCAATGCAAGTGCCATTGCTCCTGGTATTTCCATGGGTAAACGTTAATTCCTATCCAAAACGAAATTAACGACAAAATCATTGGATTCATATTTACCCACACTTACTCATTTCATTCATTTCTTCTCAAGACCATGGAAGATTTGACACAATTTGTCACAAGAAAAAGTTATATTTACTTAAAACTTCCCAACATGCATACGTTTCAAGCATCAATCAGTATAATTAAGCAATTATTACTATTATAAAAAAACGACACTGGAAATCTTTACTTTGTGATAACCCATATTAAGTAAAAAACGGAACAATAACTTTGTTTTGTCACTTTATTCTTCTATTGGCAAAAGGCATCAACACTTTATATCATTCTCAAACTGTTTGTGTTTCAGCATGTAAAAGTTATCTTTAATACACACAATTTTACTGGTGTAATTAGTTAGCATTAATACATAATAATAATTATTATTATTATAAACATCCACTAGGAATTACTCATAACAAGCACTTATCTGCATACTGAAGCCCGTGGTTTGTGAGAAATGATGAATCTAGTTTTAGTAAATAATTCATGATTGAATTAATATATATAAATAACTGAACCAATAAAAATAAATAAAGTTCAATTCGGTGCACCATTAGTAGTAGAGCGGTAATTTTGGAATTTGTGGAAAGCAGAAGTAATACAAGAAAAATCAAAAGAAAGTCGTTTTTCTCTCAGGATTCTAAACATATTGGTAATTATTAATATTTGTAACGAAAAATACCAACCAATAACGTTGCTCACTCTTTTGCGTTATTTAAAAAGTAACGGAAGGTATCTGAATATCTCAAGGTCATAACAATGTCTCCAAATTCCTCACGTCACATTTATCCCTGTTTCCAAGATACTCGTGGGAAGTATTTTTAGTTTGCTCAATGCGTAAATTCAGGAATCGCACGGTATCACTTTTAACAATCAAGTAAAGAATAATTCTTTACGAAGTTTAATTGTTTAATGTATGTAAAATATACCTCTGTGCATTTCTATTGGAACCTACCTAGCATATTTCGTTTTATACCTCCGATTTCGCAGCTATTCACAGAGATTTATTGCGAAAATGCAACGTGAAAAGAACCACCTACTTTTACTAATAGGTGACATTTTCCTGGCAACCCGTGAATAATAATTCGTTACGGGAAATAATGTGCGAATATTGCGACGATCGCTGCTGCACGGGCAGTTTAGAGGAAACAGTGATTACCCATCGTAATTATGAGCATTGTTGCCGTAATTCGATACATAATGTCGAAAATTATGGCGGAATGGTGACGGGCGTAGGTGTCGCGAAACGCGAGAAATTAGCGAGCGTGTAGTGATAATAGCGTTCCCTCCTCATTAGGAGGTAATTCAACAAAATCTTAATCCTTATACATACTTATCCTTCTCAGTATAAGCTGATTAGGAAAGCACCGTTTCAATGCTGCATATATGTCTAGAATATATTCCAAATTGTTTGAAAATTAACAGAGAATACTGAGCTGTAGTGTGTCATGATAAATATATTAGAATATTGTAAATTGAATTTCTTCAACTCTTACTTTTCTTGTATAAAAAGATGTTGATGTCCTATAAAATTAATTTATATTCTCCAGGAATTCTGTTACATAATGCTTTCTCATTATTTGAGTATAGTTGTATTTCTTACAAAATGGTTGTTTTTAAAAATAATCCTGTTCTCCCATTTAGGTAAAAGCAAATATCCTCATTTAATTTGTCAACAGATTTTCGCTTTATTTTTTCTCTTTTTGCATCTATTTCTTACGCCTTGCCTTTATGTTTCAATTGCCTTTTTCTTAAAGCACATAATTTTTACAGTATGTTTATTTTTTACTGTTTTATTTTTTATGTTCTCTAGATTGATCCACCTTCTGTTTCTCGTTTTTTTCTTCTTACGGTTTAGAATTAATCTTTTCAAAACATTGTAGCAAACACTTAACAAAGCCATAATAGGTCTGAAGTCAATTGGTTGATTGCTTCTTGCCACTATTTTAGTTCGTTTGAAATGTGGTGGTAATGTTCCTGTAGTATAGTGCAGTTCAAGTTTTTAGGGGAGTACCTTTTGCTCTTACGGAGATCGTACCCCACGTTGGCAAATCTATTTAGGTAATTAATTTTTCATATGTTGTCGCTCTGAATATTACAGTAAATTTTATGTCACCAAATCATGAACGTCAATCTGTGAATTTATCGTGGAAATATTTATATTTATGGGTTATGTTCAGTTATGTTCTTATACGAATGTTGATAGAATGTTGGTTATTATACCACAGGCATACACATATTATCCCCATTATTGCTGTTAATCACGTGTAATATTGTATTTATTTACACAGAAACATATATGGATTTGCACAATATAAATATGCAAATATTTACACGAGTATGCTTACAAAAAATTAAAAATCATTCCCATAATAAATGTTCTGTTAGTTTGCAGAACAGTTTGCCGGTGAGAGAACACAAAAGAGGCATTCGGTTATTTTAAAATAGTTTATTTTCAAACTAAATAATCATACAGACAAATGTATAAATACATAAAAATAAATGTATATTTCACATGTAATCGCAACTCAAAGTCTTTCAGTAGGACATTATTGTCTATGTCCACATTTGATGTATACGTTCGCATAACATCGTAAACACGCTGTGGGGCTGTTGGCTGGGCGCAACCATCTTTTGCCTATAAGCGAAAACACGGCCACCAGATACCTTTCCAACTTGTCTTCGTATCCACCCCTTATATATACGCTCGGTTTTGGTTCCGCGGTGGGTGCACTGAGGCGGTAGAGGGTAGGCAGCAAGCGGGCGCGCGTCTCGACAAGCGGTTATAGACCGCCAAATGTCCAGGGTACAGACGAGTCCTGGATCGACGGCCGTTGCTATTTGTCCTTTCCGACGCGCACAAAACAGTCCTTAACAATAAATTTGCCAAATTAAGTACATAGTATCGGAAGACCATGTTTATGATGATGATGAGGCCGTTGTTAACTTTATAATAAATTATTTGGATTCATCTTGCATCTCGTCTAATTTCCACATTTCTTAGTAAAGATTGCAAGGACTGTGGGGCAGCACAATAAACACACTGTTCGGATTACTCCTTCCTTGATAATGGGAATCCACGTATTCCCGAAACACGTGTCACTTTGTGCGGGAGGAGTAATCCGAACAGTGTGTGTATTCCACATTTCTTCTTCAACTAAAATTGATAAAATATAAGTCAAATAAAACCACTATGATAAATCAAGATGATGTTTTGTGTTAGTAGCCTTAGTGTAAAGTTCTTTTAATTTTAACGAGGATATTATTATAATTCCTGGTGTAATCCAAGGTTTTCTATTGCACTGATAATTTTTTCTATTAGGAAAATATCAAATCAATGTAATATTTAAGGTTATCAATAAGTATTTGAAAACCATCATCCATCGTGTAAGTTCCTAATACTCTTTTGATGACCGTCTGCATAGGTTCCATCAGATTATGGTAGAAATTTAATTTATTTCTGCCAAGTAGTTCCAGAGAAAGAAAAAATTACCTTACTTATACGGCTAGTCTCTTTTTCTACTCGAATGTTTAAAATTCATACCAAGCATTGGCGCGCACCGTTTAGTTTTATCTTCTAGCCCATCAGCTATCTCGGGGTCGTGATACCTTGTTACCTATAATTGAAACGTATAATATGTCATTATAGTTACTGCAGCAGGCTGTTAATAAATTGTAAAAGGCTGATAATTCATATTAAAAAATGAAAGGAAAAGGAGTTCATTTGTAATTCCCACATTAAGAAGTATTGTATTGTATTATTCTCAAATGACTGTCTGTATTTAGATTTTGTCTTACAAGTGTATGTGTTGTAATTCTATTATATATATTTTGTAGGTCAATTGTATCGATCCAGTACAGCTTACTGTACGCAATTTTTCTAATTGCGTTTGGTGTTACGATATATATTGTACACGTAATAACTGAAGATTATGAAGTACTAAAGACAGTAAGTAAAAATGTTTTCCTCTCAGAATATTAAAATTAGTCATTCTTTACGATATACAAAATAACTACAAAAATATAGAGACAATTGTGGTGTTTTTCTTTTCGTTTTAGGTGTTCAGCTATTACATAGTCTGCATGGCGTTGATATTTATAATTTACATCATGGTTGATGTAATGCTGTACATGAGGAAAAGAAGAAAATATATGGATACCCTTGAAAAGAATAAATCTGCCGATATTGAATTCCTGGAGCATCCGGAGGGTGGATTGCATTTAAATATACCCTTGCCCGAAGCGTCAAAACTTCAAAAGCCACTACCTCACTACTATTGCCTAAGTACCGGACGCCACGGTGGTATTAGCATGTACTTGAAGATTGGTGCAGCAGGTAAAGATTTAGTGCAATTTTCTGCAGATCATGTCAATATCCTGTTTGTTAAGATCCATGGTTCTATATTACTAATTCCTTGAGCATGAATGTGAAAATATTGAACTGTATAAATATTTTTTTTATTTATTTATTATTATTTATTATTACGGACAATGCAGACTCCATATTGTTGATGGTTTAAATTATTGTTTTTTCTAGAAACGTTAACAGTCTGATGCCCATGACCTTTTCAAATATTTTTGAAAATAAGCTTAATAAATCCATTGGACGATAATTAGATATGTTCCAACCTTCAGGAAAGGTTTTATTTTAGCTGTTTTTTAAACTTCTGCTAGCGAATTGTTATAACTTCTGTTAATGGCACCACAATTTCAGTTTTACATTGTCTTTGTAATAATTTCGTCATATCCAAAGGAATGTAGGTACATATGTCGACATTTTTTTACGTATTCTATTTTTATAACATTATAGAATTAATAATAAAGTTTACGTTTAAGATTAAAATTTTAAAAGAATCAGAAATACAATTTAAATGTTTATTGTACAATTTAAACATATGATGTTTTGAATTCTTTTTATTTGATTCTAACTAATGATTGGAAATAAATTAATAATATCCAACGTATCTGTTATGACACAATAAATCGCGCATACTGTATAGATAGAATTGGAAAAACTCAGAGTACCACTTCCTTGCTAAATTTTTATAATACACTTGTAAAAACTGAAAGACATTCCTATATTACGTGTATTTACTGTTACAATGCTTAGAATTATAATTACTTTTGTTGTCGTAGGCAGAGATATGTTGTTTTTGCTTAATTATGATAAAAAATTATGTTGGAACTAAAGGAAAATTATCAAACCGTACGGCAAAAAAGTACTACTAATTTTTGTAAAAAAAAAATTTAGTACATCATAATATTTATTGTATTTTTCAGTTTTTTGTTTGGGCCATATAATTCACTCTGGTTTGATTTTGGGTTATCAGTTGGTTTACCTTAGTTCTGATTTTGATATGTTCTACGAATGTACTACAATTCCTCTTCTCGTTTTGGACTTTATTTACCCCTTTTATGCGTTCTTGCTACTATTCTTCGTTTTCAAGTATTCTAATGTAAGTATTATCCTCAATTTTTAATAGAATAAACGTATTTGCCTATTCGTTTGCGTGGAGGGGTTGTCATGATTAAATCAATCACTATTTTTAGATAATCATTAATAGAAATATAGTTTTGGCGCGTTTCGGGTTCATGCATTGCATAGGGTCCGGTCTCTGTTTCTGGGTTCACACAATTCTTAGAGAAACTTTCGATGCATTGGCGTTTTATAACCCTGATGAAGACGAAAATGGAGTAGCTGCAGGAGTGAATGGAACAATGATAAATCCAAGTTCTGACGCAGTTCCCGACAGAACTGTAAGAATGTGGACCGGTATATGCGATGGCGAGGCTGGTATGGCGATCATATACTCACAATTTTCACCGTATTTATATCCGTTTTCTGTAGAATTCAATATTTTAATGGGCAAGTATTTTTAATGACATCTCTTATGCATAATTAAATTTCCATTTTCTGTTTTTATTTTATTGTAGAAGTTTAAGTAATAATTACTCCTAATTGTTTATGTAATGTGTATTCACTGGTTTTATTTTTAGTTGGTATATTATACGTACTTTGGTCTAGTATAGCTACTTGTAAACAAAGTTTCGAACATAATGAACAATTAGCGGAGAAAGCTAGGGATTGCGCATCTGATTTTGGCGAAGGCCCAGAAAAGGAAAGCAACATAACCATCCACGTGGATTGTCACTCTTCGAGTAGAGGCATTTTTGGCGGAATTATTATAATTATTGTTCTCATAGTAACGATAATTCTCTTTTTTGTTGCTACAAGTGATGAGTAAGTACAAGACTAAGAAGAACAGAAAAGTTTTGATATTCATGCAGCACCCAACTTATCACTTACATTGTTTTAGGCGTTTTGAAGAAATGGGTACTACAATTAATAGGGCAACCATGTTGACTGTTCAAGCTATAGCGTTGACAGCTGTAGTTTGGGCTTACTTTTACACTGCCAAACTGGATGTTAATCCTCACAGTATCCCTCCGTTGGATGACGTATTGCTGTACGTGGCGGTTCCAATGTTTTACCTAAACTTTATTTTTAGTGTGGCAGCCGCTGCCTACTTCGATAATGGCTTATTTATTGCATATTTGGTTGTAATG
The DNA here is from genome assembly GCA_031763485.1 of Osmoderma eremita. Lineage (NCBI taxonomy): Eukaryota > Metazoa > Arthropoda > Insecta > Coleoptera > Scarabaeidae > Osmoderma > Osmoderma eremita. Next base: position 59,878 of record JARFOC010046669.1, on the reverse strand, counting down.
GTAAGTTGCACAACATCAGAATCAAAGAATATTCTCTGTGGAAGAAGTTGAGTTATATTAGATGTATAGAGATAATGTTATTTTCAAACTAACAACATGGGTGTCATATCATAATTATTTATATTATATATATATATATATATATATCATACAGTGAGATCGTAAACAATGGAATAAAATTTACTTTGCTCAATAACATTTCTTGAATTTAGAAGGTCATCGACATTTTCGTATACTTTTTCATTTCTTTGATAAAGCGATCAATTCGCTATTCGAAAGTCACAAAAAAGTAGTATGTTGAATTGGAAACTTTTTGAAAAGAAACTGGATAAACAAACTGATAGTTGGCCGTGGTGTGTCAAATTCACTAAGTAGCTGCTGTAAATGTACGAAAACTAATGTTATGGCAAGAATAAACTGAATTTTTTTTTACAGGAATACGTTTTCGAAAACAACTGAAGACAATATCTAAAAAGAATTAACAGTAACACATATAATATAAATAAATAACTAAAGCAGGTGTTTAAAATATTGTCCATTTATAACTTGACAATGTCCAAGGCGACTAATAAATTCTTGCTGTTCATTGCGAATAACATCTGGTCTAATTAATCGAACTCCCTGTCGAACTTGCTCCTTTAGTTCATTTTGTTAAGTTTATTTAAGCAAACTTTAAAATAAACCCACAAGAAAAGATCAGGTGTGATCATTAGGATACATGTTAATTATGTCTTCGCAAAATTGTATTCTGCCGTCAAAATCGTCCTCCCCTAATAACTATAGTAATTGTATATTGTAAGGATGAAACTTTTTTGTATGTAATGTTTTTAACACTGACGTTTTCCGTATGTTATAATCTAACACGTTCGGGCTTGGGATATTTGGATTTTCTTCGGCTGTTAATAAAAATTCAAGCTGTTCTTCCTCTACAGTTGGAGGGGGACCACTTTGGACACGATGACACACATGCCCCAACTCTTAAATTTTCGTTGATTGCATTGTTGGCGAACGATCGGAGTATCTCCTATTACATAAGTGACATACTTTATCCTGAGGACGAATTTTACTACCGACACCAACTATGATTAATATTTCAATTATCTGTCACTCGTTTAGATGCTTTTTGTTATAGTTTTAAACATTCCTTCACATAAATGTAAAAATAATTTGTAAAAATAAAGGCCAATATTCAATACCATTTTTAAATCAGATGTTTACATAAACTAGACATTGTATGTTTGACATCTTACAAATTGATTACTCGGTGATTTTTACACACAATGACCACACTTTTTTGTGACTATAGCATAGTGAATGGAACACCATATCAAACAGAAGAAAAAAAGGACGGGTTGCCATAAAAAAATACGATGGCGTATTAGACTCAACAAATATTCTCGAGTAAAGTAGCATCAACTACTAAACGCCGTAAGAGTACGCGTGCGAGAAGTATCGGGATCGATGCCCGGCGCCTCCACCAAATGTCACGTATCCTTACTGACGAAGGGTATTTTTTTATTAATTAATTTATTTACTCAGCATGCTCCATTTTACAATATTACATGCTATAAAATTTAAATACATTAACATTAACTGAACTATTTGCACAAAATTATATTAATATTTTCATGACAATTTCTCAAAATTGATTTTTCCGATAAACTACAAAAAAGAACATCTGTGATACTCTATCCATTGTGATTTTGTAACCGGCCAAACATCTTCTTTGTTAACATCTCTAATTAATGCGTCTCTTTCTCTGTCTAGGGTGGAACAAACATAAATCAGATCCTTTAAATATTCTCATATTCATTAGCCTTTTTTTTCTCTGGTTTGCTTTCTGCTGTGCCTTTATAAATAGCGCTCAAGGCCTCTTGCCTGATTCCCCACTTAATTTTTGCAGATCTTGCCAAAATGTTGATGAGTGCATTACATTTTTCACTTATACACTTCACACGTTCGGCAAATTTAAATTTCTATACATATACCCAAATATTTTATGTTGTTAACTTGCTTCAAAACATCATAATTTAGAAACTTATTTAACTCTAATTGTTACTCTTTGCCCAAAGCATCACCTTCTGCATTTCGATATTGGCAATGTTCTCAACTTCTAACACTGATTTCCCTTTCGTTAAAATTACTACATCATCAGCAAAAGCGATTGCCTTTGTTTGATTTGTAAAGTCTAAACTAAGCAAGGAATCGTACTGAATATTTCAGAATCCCGGACCATAGCACGAACCTTGTAGACAGTCTCTTGTTGGTTCTTTCCTTACTTGCACCCCATTATCTTGTAAGATTGCTAGCCTTTCAGTGAAGTAGTGTTTAGACAGATTGTTTAAGTTTTTCGGACAGTTAAAGTCCTTTAAGGCCTTAATGATTGCTGACCACCAAGCGGCGTTGAAGGGTCCTTTTACATCGAGACTTATCATAGTAACCACTCAAAACTCTCACCTATAATTTTTTTAAATCCATAATTGCATCAATTATACTTTTCCCCATAGTAAATCCAAATTGATTTTTATTCAACAAATTGTTAGAAAACAAAAATTTCATAATTCCATTAACCAATAACCTTTCCAACACCTTCCCTCTAACATTTATTAAACTTATTGACCGAAACTTAGATGGTAGATCTAAGTTCGCCTTTCCTGCCTTTGTTGTAGGTACGATAATCGATGTTTTCCACTCTTTAGACAACTGAGCCCTCATCAAACATTTTTTTATATATTTCAGTAGTAAATAATGGAAATTTTCATGTGTAGTATATCACTTGTGATATCGTCTTCACCAGGGGCTTTCTTAGAATTCATGTTTAATACAATATCTTGACGAGGGGTGTAGTTAATAGAGTTGGTACTGGTTTAAAATTTAAGAAACGTATTTCTACTTACATTTTGGTTGTTACTTTTAGGGTCGGTAGGGTAGATACAGAACTTAACTCAATTTTACTGTTATCTTTTATTCTACTTGTTTCAACCTTATTACCCTAGTATTCCTTACATTCTGCCTCAGATCTCTCTAAATTCTTCCAGATTATGACCGATCTCCCCATCATCTCGAAACGCTGACGAGGTTCCAGTATAATCGACAATGATCTCGGAACCTTCCAGAATTTTATCATATTTCTTATACAATAGAATTTTCCGTGGCAATATGCCGATTCTATAAAATTACTATACGAGTGTTTTTGCGAATTTTCGTTTTGGGTTTGATGGATTTTATTCCTTTCTTTCCGGCGTTGCTGTATATTAAGACTAACTACCTACACTCATAATAATTACATGAACATTTGTTATAGTTTTCATCTCAATTTATTTAAGATATCTCCTACGCTTGTTGAAGATACCTAGATCTTTAGGTATTCCTTTTTAGCAGCTTGTATTTCATGTCCATTCCTTGGGCATAGCGGCTATATCATCTTGAAATACCTTTTTTCTAATTTTAAACATTACCTTAGTTTATATTGGGAATATAAGATAGAAACATGTTTAAAGGCTGTAAAGCATTTGTGATTCAATAACTGAAGGAAATCTTCAAAAACGTTAAGACATGAATCCGTCTTATTTAGCTGCTGCGCCATTCACACGAAAATTTTATTCTTTGTAAATCTGATTAGTTAATCACATTATAATTTAGTATCACATTGTTTAGTGTGAATTTCTTTTCTTTCAGACAATTCAAGTTGTCGTCCAAACTTCCTTCATAGTAGATGGTTTACGTAGGTGTAGTAATTGCAGAGAAACACGCCTCAAAAAACCGGGAAGAGAACTCATTGTATTTTTGATAATAACCAATGCCGCTATGTGGGTGACAATGACGTTCGAGGTGACTTCGTATTTGCACGATGACCGCTATGAATTTTATGGTCGTTTCCTATGGAGCATTTTGGGTCACGTCTGGCTTCCGTTAATGATGTTTTATAGATTCCACGCATCCGCTTGTTTAGCCGATATGTGGAAGTATTGTTATGAAAAATCTGGACATTAATAAGGGATATGAATACGATGTTAGAATTATACTTACGCGTGTATATCCTAATGTAAATATATTTTATTGGTAGAGCATTATGTATTATTGTTATATATGTATGTTATATTTATGATTACTACTAATATAGGCACGTTTTCCTATTTACTTGCCTTTATAATTTATTATTTGAGTGTTAATAACTTGATACTCTGGAATTAGAAAAATCGTCGAGCAGCAGTTATGGCATCCTACCGAAGACTCATCCTTTAATTGCAACTCGTTTAGAAGAAAAAGTTCTCCACAAAAGTTTTGTGGAATTCCATTTTTCGCAGAAGTAGGTAAAGGCATAACTTACTTCGTTATTTTAAATGTAACGATACACCGTGTCCAAAGTTAAGTTAAATTCGTTATTATTGGACCAATGAAGTTGGTTAAGCTAGCAAATTAGTGGCATTTGTTTTTCTGATTGAGTTGGTGAAAATAGAAAAAAAAAACAATAAAGTATTTCTTTTCCGAGATATTCACAAAACCACTTGTTTTAAATGGCACATCCTGTAGATGTTTACATATTCTGAAAGAAATTGTTAATATACCGGGTGTCCTAAAGTAGAACGCGTATTGGAAGTACAGTGGACTCTCTCTTATAATGGAAAAAGTCGGTTAACAGCAAGGTAACTCATTTATTTTGCACACACACACACAAATAAAATGCACACAAAAAATTGGTTAAATAGTTTATTATATAGGAATATAATATATGTTTTATGTAATACAGTAAATAGAATAGTAAAAAGATATATATTCGGCGGTGTACATTTTACTGAACCAGAAACCAAACAAACAAACAAAAACAAACACTTTAATTTGCACTGTACACTCGTAACACTCAGATTTATGAGAAAAAGTCGACCATTTTCTTTTGCTTTATGTTACCTTGACGTTTGTTAGCTGCTAATCTCTCCATCTTTTCAAATTCAGTACATCAGTACATTGTTCAACATATCACAGGGCTATTTCTAGAGCATCTTTTCCAGCTGGGTGAGAAACTTTTCTTTCTTCATCCTCGTCGGATTCATGCATACCTTCATGATCATTATTATTCATTATTGCTTCAATAATCTCATTATCCTCCATTTCTTTCTCCACATTTTCGTCTTCATTTAACCATTGCTCTTCAACAGCTTCGCATCCTGGTAATTGTCTTACTAAAGGCAAACGTTCATTTTCTGCAGGGCTAGGCGTAATATCGTCTGAAACAACCATTGGCGCAATTTTTCGCCAAGGTTTTTGCAGAGTAGTTTCAGTTTCAGTTTCTTTATTCTCACGATAACACCCTGATCCATCGGTTGTATAATCGATGTAACATTAGGTGGCACGAACATAGCTTTAATTCCATTCTGTATAAGGCAATCGCTTGATGGATGGCTAAGGGCCTCTGCTGGAAGATTTCTGCATTCTAGACATGTTCTCATCTTCGGAGCAAATTCATAATCAAATTATTCTTGAAATAAAAAGGAATTCATCCAAGCTTATTTCTGTGCGCGATAATAAACGGGTGGAGATGAAGGATTTATATTTTTGAAGGCCCTGGGTTTTACAGATTTTCCTATAACAAAAAGTGGAAGTTTATTTGTTCCCGAAGCATTGGAGCAAACAACAAAGGAATATCTTTACTATTTAAAATAACTAACAGTACAATTATTTGAGCGTACGTGTTATTTGAATTATACAGACCGTTCTACAAGAAAGATTTCTTTATTTTTTTTTAAATTGGACTACTTGTATATTAATCATTCTTTGCAAAGTCAGCGAAATTTCCTATTTAAAAATATTTGGGGTACCTACAGCATTTACTTAAAAATAGTCCCTTTCTTATTAATTTTTTATTTGATATGAACGTTTGACACATTTCCACTGCATTCTACTATTCATTGTTCTTGATGAATAACAAGTTGTAGTAAGAGTAATCTTTTCTACAAACATGCAAAAACGACAACGGACAACCAAATGACTTGATCGAGTTCAAACTTGTACTGAACGCGTACTACAATGTCCACTTGTCGCCCCTCCATGTCCCGTGCTTCCCGTGTTGCAACATCAAACGTTACGTTGTCAGTCTCATTTCTTAATTTACACACCTCGTATAATTCAATTTTGGAAAATCAACGTCCTTTTAGACAAGATAAATCGACTACCACGGCAACGTTGTCTACGTACTCTCACATTATTAAACTGATAGAAAACAGAAAAATTCCAATTGGCGTGTTTTCGATCTGAGTAAGGCGTTGATTGTATTCAACATGGACCTTTTAAACAAATTGGAAATTCTTGGAGTTCGTGAGATTGCACGGAATTCATTTGCCTCATATTTATCCATAGATCACAACTAAGAATAAGTGTGATAACCAACATTAGAGAACAAGTGTTTTATTAAAGCTTTTTACAACAAAAAAGATTTAAACCTTGCCTATTACAATAGGAATACCCCAACGTGGAGTTTTGTTGCTCTTACTGTTATGCTTATTTATAAACGACATAGACCAATGAAATCTATGCGCAGATATTTGTATTTGTTAGATTTTTAGATTGTTATTTTTTAAAAGAGATTTGGGTGCCATGCAGCATAAAAGCATTTATAAATGATGTAAACATTATAAAAAGTATGAAACCATATAAAAAAGAAAATCAAATAATTTCTCAAGCAGCCACCACAAGAAATTGTGGACATGTGTGGTATTTAAGAGTGCTGTGTTAGTTTATTGACACTTCAAAACTGTTTTTATTATCGGAAGCCACTTTCGAAATGGGTTGTGTATCGAAAGTGAGTTTGATACTTACTAGCTTTTTATTTTTTTAACCCAAACGTCTATACACAGTTATTTTTCAAACTAACGCAATCTTATTTACCACTCACTTATACTGCCACATTAACTTAGAAGAAAAAGAACTTCAGTTTTTTTAAAGCACAAAAGGTTTCGATTACTCTTATGCATGCATGAAATGGCTGTTGGTTAGGAAGCTTTATTCATTGGTTGGAATAATGAGTTTCTATAAAAAGTCTATAAAAAAGTACTTTGAATTATAAATGGAATATTAGTGTATTTGTATATCAATGAAATACTAACTAAACTCTGTGAGAGATATGGCACATATCTACGAGTGCAAATATTGCGGTAGTATAGAACGTGCCCATACATGAATGATAAAATACAATTGTCTGTTGTGTTCAATAGAGCGGGCACACAACATGTCGAAGGCCGGCCAAGTTTGTATAAAAGTTATGTGGTTATTTTTACCCGTCTGTCCATGCACGTTTGTGTAGATCAAAGTTAACACATCCGCCCATAGAACCAATCCCAGTTTCCATACAGGTTGGTCGAATAAACAGATTGACCCCACAGTGTCTGAGCCGAGTAGGCAATTGTTGCCGTGTGTACACTGTACACATACCCATTGCTTACGTCATTGTCGCAATGAAGTAGAGGAAATTTAGTTTATTTAATCGAATATTGGCTGTGCACCAGTGCCCCCGCCTATATCAATTCAATTAAACTCTCCAACTCTTTATTTCCAATTAAATTTGATTCTTTTGTAAAATGCGATTCTCACCGGTACTCAGCGATGCCTATGGCCGCTGATATTTCTTATTGTTTCCTGTTGCGAATATAAAACTATTATATTGTCTACTAGATTGCTTTTAGGAAGAGAAAAAAGCTTTATGCCATCCTAATTTAAAAAATTTAATAAATCAAGATTAATTAATCAATTACAGTATATTTACGATAACCGGGTACGTATTAGTATACAGATGAAATCAGAACTACCGACTAAAAATACATCAAAATATGTGAAGTGTCCTTTCACTATCGAATTGAGGAATTTTATTCTACATATTAGTCGGCTGTTTGTTACAAATCAATGTCTTGAGTAGATGTGAACAAACCGTTGGCAACATGCTTATGACATCTGTTAATGACGTACCTCGCCCGTTATCGTAAATAGAGTTTTGAAATCAAAATAGAGTCGAAATGAAAACGATGTCTTCCACGGCCAGAGTCAGTGTAAGATAAACTTTTTTCGAGATTGGACCGTGTCATATTAGAGATAGAGGATCTCGACATTTCGGTCAGAATCATGAGGGGTTTCTTCACGAGAAGAGAGAAAGAGAACTAAGCAACCAAGTTTTCACTCTCGGTAGAACCTATAAATGAAAAAAGTGTTAGACGTAGTATCTCTGCTTTAAGATAAAACCTTGGAAGATAGGTCTTTTAGCAGATCACTGGTGAAATAACGCTAGTCTTCACCAGAGAAACTTACAAGACTTCTTCTAAATTCTTAAAAATAGAAATCGAAGAGGCGTGGCAGAGTTTATGTTGTGAGCTAATTCTTCAAACAAGTGTACGGCGGCTTGGAATGTAGTTAAGCAGATACAGGGATCTGTTAAATAAAGATCTATGTTCTAAATAGTCTTAACAATCATTTCATAAATATATGTAAAGAAGATTAATGACACTGGAAGAATAACTTAGGTAAGGAGTACGTACCTGAGTCAGATGCTATGTATTTTACGGATTGCGAGCTAGGTAATCATTAACAACCTGAACACCACCAAAGCCAAAGGTGTGGATGGAGTTCCCGTTTCTCTGCTTAAATACTGATCCGAACATCTATCGGTTCCCCATGCTCATATAACACACTTGGTATTTCAAAATGGTAGTTTTCCTGAAAAACTAATATATAATGTCATAATATTTATTTATTTATAATAGATAAAATAAATTTTATCTGGAATAAATAAGAAGGATCTATGGATTTATGGATTTATGGATCTCTCGAAGGCATTTGATTCTTCATCATCAACTTGCTTTACAAAAAATGTGTGATAGGAGAGTGGCATCGGAGTTAACCCAGTCTGTCTAGCAAATCGATTCATCTGGTACTGAAATGATATCATCATCGTAAATCATTCGTATAGTGTTCCACAAGGTTTGACTCTCGGGCCACTTTTATTCTTGAAATGTGAATGTGAATGTGAAATGTGCAGTATTAAACATATTACCGCAAGTTACTGATAGCTTCATAAGCTTCATATGCAGACGACGTATAGTGGGCCGAAATAAGATCCTAGCTGGCCAAAAATGCATAATCGTCATGGTATCAAAATCTGTCATTGCCTCCAGAAATGTGTTTAGCGTAAACATACATTAATGAATGCGACAAGAGCAGCCAAGATACTGATCCTCTGTGATCTGTAGAGACTCGTACTTATCACTTATCGTAGTTCCATGAATGAAGTTGTGTGGAGTGTTTTTATTTTATTATATTATTATTATTCTTTAAAAAATGTGACACAATAGTTTTTGAGAAGTGGCTGGTAATATGAAAGGTTAATTCTTTTAAAAACGCATTTCTTTATTATTATTCTTAAATAACATAAATTAATATGAATACTGAAAGTTTAATTAAAAATAGGTACAATTCGTAATTCAGTAGATCGCAGAAAAAGCAGCACGAGATAGTAGAGTTATTATTCGTTGTATCCAAGCACGTTTCTTTTGCCAATGGTCAATTCACGATTTAAAGAAAGTATTGCTCTTAAGGAACTCTTACCCAACGTTAGAAAATCTATTTATAATATTACCAACAGCCACCTAACAACTTTATTTTATTATTTTTTTAAGTTAAAAATAGGGATTTATTTAAAGAGCTTAAAACGAAAGGTCTAAGTTCAAATACTTGTTCCAGCGAAGCATGGCATATGTTATTTATGTATATCTATAGAAAATGCAGTATTAAAAATGATCCAATACGGAATTTGAAAAGAATTGATGGCGATATTTAGTGCACTAAAAAATCTACTTTTTTAATATTTTCTATAAATTGTTGATAACGATTTCTGTAAACAATTTAGTCACGTTCACGTTTTACAATTCTTCCAATTTATTGCAACGTTGCAACGTTGGCCCTTAAACTTGAATTCGGCCCACTGTGGGAAAGTCCACTGTGTGGATCGGGATCGTAGCGGTGAAGACACAAAAACTCTGTTAGACCGTAATCTTAAAGAGGATGCACAAGCAGCAATCTCAACATAAATGCAAAAAAAGTACTATACCTTCTAGTGTATAGTTTAAAGGCCTAATTGTTAAATTCAGTTAAGAAATATCTACACGTGCAGATCACGCACGCTTCTTATTCGTAGCGCTGGATTGTGACCTATAGTCGAGACCTCATATACAGGAATTCGTTACCAAAGTGAGTAGTTACTGCTACAGCTTGACTTATCCCGCGATGCGGTGGTACCGAGACAGCACTAAAGATTTACTACGCCTGTGGGCAGTCATGAATGAAACATGACCGAATTTTATAAAATTTTTGTGTTAGAGAAGGCAGGAGTATTATTTAAATTAAATAATACTCCTGCACCAGAAATTCTTGCAAAATAGTGCTTAGACACAGTAACATAGCCCGTGACATCTGTATATATTTTGGAGTGTGCAGTATTAAACATATTACAATGAACTCTCTTCAAAATATGAACTGAAGCACCGATGTCACGCCAGAGCGAGAGTAAATAGTTACTTGCATCCGCCAAAAACCTACCTCGCAAGTTGTGTGGCGGTGTATTAAAATATTTAACCATATATAAATAAACACACTGTTCGGATTACTCCTCCCGCACAAGTATTAATTAATTCGGGACGACACGTGTTTCGGGAATACGTGTCGTCCCGAATTAATTAATACTTGTGCGGGAGGAGTAATCCGAACAGTGTGTTTATCGTGCTGCCCCACAGTCCTTGCTATCTTTGCATATATAAATTTAAAAAAACAATTGCCTCAAGCCATCTTTGACGTAATATTAAAGAAGTATTTAGCCAGTCAAGCTTTATACATTATAAATGACTTTTTATGCGCACCATACATTGACTGTGCCTAGGTTATTTACTTTTTATTACCTTTAAGTTAAGAATTTGTTTTATTCTTCGATTCTTTTTAATTATTTTTAGTATTTTTTAAATATTATGTTTGATGAATTCGATGCACAGCATTTTGCAATATATGATTCAGTAAATAAATAAACAAGATTAGCTGGAATTTATGCATCCCTTGATCATTTTTTGGCGACATCACATTTACTCTCAATCTACTGCAATTATCAGCAATCGCAACAATTCAATTAACCAATGTACGGGTATTGGAAATAGTATTGAAAATAGGCCGTAGTATCTGGGTATTTTAATATTGTGGTATTTGGAAATACAAGCATCAGCTAACTGCATTAATATTTAATGTACGAGGCGGTGTAGTTGACAAAATAACTCTATTATGTCATGGAAATTAGATTTGGAATACCTACTAAACGTTTAAGTTCTACATTATTGCATTAAATTGGCACTCTATAGGCATACATACATTCTGTCTCGTAGTAAAACGTATGCCACACTGTTGTTCCCTTAACATTGAGGGCAAAGTAATGCATTGTGAGGAATATGTCGGAGGAATGAAATGAAATTGATTTATGCGGAAAAGTTATTTTATCCTTTGAAAAAGCTACGGGGATGCGTCTATTGTTACAAAATTTTAATGCCGTTCTCACATAGGTGCTTCGAAGAGTTAAATGTTTGGCAAGCTTATTAGCTTATCTTTCAGTTTCCTATCTATGTATACAGGCTTACCCTTATCTTTAGAGTAGAAACATGATATACAACATTCCGCAAGGATATTATGAAAAAAGCTGTTAGTTATTAGCCAGCTAGACCAGTTTAAATTATTTAGGAAGAGAAATAGTTAAGTGGATAAAAAAGCAACGAAGTTATTGTATATAAGACTATTTGATTTATCACTGACTACCTATAGATTTTGGAAGCTAAAACGAATAGAGTAAGATATTTTGTTAAGATATTGCATAAAGTCAAACTAAAGAAAGTCTGAAAGCTATTAGACACCCAGTATTAGAGGCTGTTCTATTAAATATAAAGAGAACGCAGAATTTTTATGCTAATATCAGAACAGGTTTAAAGAGGAAAAGACTACTGGAAGAAGATGAAGAATTACGAAAGAAGCAAATAGGAAAAGTGCAAGTGAAACAAAGTAAAAAATCCAAATGAAATAATAATTGAAGGAAAATCAATACTAAAACTGATCAATAAAAGATTTTTGAATTGCGATTGACTTACTGTCTTCCATGCACTTGGTATTTGGTAGAATTTGCAGTGACCTGTAAACACAGAAGTAATTATTTTGACCCTTTTATGGTCAAGTTATAGTAGTTATCCAGTTCTGACATGATTGGGTGAGATGCATTCCTTTACATTTATCAAACCAGGAGATTGCTCTAAAATTGGAGTACTTTCTGTTTTAGCCAGAAACTGATTCGTTGTTTGGCTATTGAGCCGCTGGTTCTGGACCCTAGAAACAGCAGGCGGCACCCTTTTTTGCAAGCGTATCGGCTGTCTCATTCCCTTGAATGAGGGAGTGATCCGGGACCCAGAGTAGGGTTAGTTCGTTAGACGCCCCTATTGTATTTAGAATGGTTTTGCAGCTCCAGATCAGTTTAGAGTGGGATTTGTGGGCTTACAATGTTTTCAACACAGCCTTTTTATTGATTTGTGTTTGAGGTTTTTGTACAAAATCTCTCTTGCGCACATGTAAATGGCATAGATTTCAGCCTGAAAAATTGTTGGATGTTGCCCGGGGTTGTAATGTTTTTCAACTCTCAGGTTACTGCAGAATGTTCCTGCGCCAACGCCCTGTTGTCGATCCATCCGTAAACCAGCAGGTGTATGCTTGCGTCAGTTTGAGTTCGTTACATCTCCATTCCTCTCTATTTGAATAGGAGGTAGTGAAGAATGTGTTGATCATGTGTCGTGCACACATCAAGTCAGTTGGCATTCCCAGCACACCGTCTATATTCGTATTGTAGGGAGCGCTTTTACATTTCAAATAGATTTCATTCTATACTTCCTGGTGGAATCAAGGACTGGTGCAGGAGTTGAAAGGACTGTGGGCTGGTATCTCTAATACACAGTATCGGGAAATCCACACAAAAAAACTTGCCTTGCAGCTTGCTATGAATTTTCGATATAATAACATTTGATTCCATCTGTACATCTCTAGATACATATGTAGCTGTATCCATGTACGTTTATAGATAAATAGAATGTAGTACATACATTCACAAATGCGGAAGCAAATTTAAAATACATTACACATCTGTTTATGCTTGGCTAAATTAGTGAACGGAAGGAAGGGCGCGGGGATGGAGATTCGCTTCAGCGACGAGGGCGTGACACCACTCTATGGCTCGGGCTCTGAAAGCCCCTCCGGCCAACTTGATTACCTGAATCAACTACGATTTGATTTTAGTTGTGATGATGGAAGCGTCCGAAGCAGCGCCTTACGAAATTCAGGAAAAGGGAAAAGAAGGAAACTAAATAAACTGCGATTGAAAATAAAGAGGACGCAGTAGTGGCAGATTGCATTTTGTAAAAGTAATCCGAAGACGAAATTCGTAAGTGTATTTTAAATTCTCACATCGCTGCTACAGCACTAGGAATATTTACGGCATCACTGACAGCACCTTTCACCCTAATTCATAATTCGTAAAATTACTAGTCAGTTATTTACTGCATTACGTACTTAATACTTAAAGTAAATCATTACAGTGCGTATTTTTCGTTGCAAAAAAATCGGAATTTTCTCTTCTTGTAAGTTTGCTACGGAAGAAATTCAATCAAAGTAAGTGCGATAATGAATGCGTCAGCTACGCATCCATGTTCAAAGCTCAATTTTCCCGAAAAAGGAGGTTATCATGAAAACAAAAATTACCTAGAATCATACTGGCGCATTAAGAATTATGATACATATGATATATGTTAAGAAAAAGAAATTAAAAATTAAACAGATATTAAGAACCATTCTCTTAGCTTTCAATTATCAAGTGTGAAGAACTGAAACAGCAGTGAAATAGAAAAAATGAAACGTCTCTAATTATGATGAGTTATATATAAACATAAAACTCATAAGCTGTTATTGTAATTGAAAATCATTTTGTGATTATCTTAATTTTTTTCTGATTAATATATATGTACGTATATATTGCGCAATTGATTTACTACATAATAGGAGATTTCGTTTCGATTTTAGTTAAATTCAAATAGGATGTAATTTAAATTTTTTTTGTTATGCTCTGCTGATTGAGCTACAGCAAGTTAAATTACATAAAGTTTCCAATGCACAGGATGGATGAACTAATCAAAACCCTGGCAATATGTTTTAAATTATGTTGCAGATATGCATTATACGAGATTCATTGTAATCATCTCATATGTAGTCAGATACGTACATGTACATTATGATTTTGGTTGAAAATTGTGGATTTTGTGTTTTGCATGTGAACATGCGTATCAAATATGTGATTAAAGATAACCGGATAGAACTAAAAGTCTTTGCTATTTGTAATGCGTTGTAGTTGGCTATGCTGTAGTAGTTGTATTTGTAATGTAGTTGAGTTGCCAATAAGTTAGCAACAGTAACCATATACAGGGCTTTTTTGTATCGTTACACATAGGTATTTCCTACATGTAAGCGGCATAGTACGCAACCAGTTATACGTTAACGCGTCGTCTGTGTGAAGAAAAAACAATTCTTGGTGTCAAATATTTCTTTATTAATTTAATAATTAATTTTTTATATTTATTGATACATCAATCACAAATTAAGTACATTTTATTGAAAAGTAGAAAATTTATTTATATTATGAACAGGTAAAGCAAAGATGAAACGGTGGCAATGATAAAGTGGTACCAGAAGAATAATAATTTAAGACTGGTTAGGGACATGTTTTCAGTCGATTATCCTGAAGGCCTATACCTTGTGCGAAAAATATTCTCAATATTTTTCAAAAAATGAAGTATATAAAAAATATATAAATATACCTCTGAGATCACACGACACGTCTGATTGTATAGCTTCAGGTACTCCTCACGTACAGACAGCTGTTTCGGACTCACATAGACTTCATCAGTGCACGTCGGAATATGCCTGGTCGCTCGTTCAATATTCCGTATCGTAAACCAAACGTTAGCACACGTCTTTAAGGAAAAACCAGGGACATGTAACGTTCAGCCGCGGATTCATGGAACAATTTCAAAAAGCGGTAACTAAGTTACCAGTCAGCTGAGATCCGTGTTAGCGTGCGATCGTATCGGCGTCGAATGACTAAATACATCAAAGAAAGAAGATTTCTGCCAATAGCCGGCACGTACGTTCAAAAAATGAAGTATATAAAAAATATATAAGTATACCTCTGAGATCACACAACACGTCTGATTGTATAACTTCAGGTATTCCTCACGTACAGACAGCTGTTTCGGACTCACATAGTCCTCATCAGTGCACGTCGGAGGATGCCTGGTCGCTCGTTCAATATTTCGTATCGTAAACCAAACGTTAGCACATGCCTTTAAGGAAAAACCAGACACATCTGACGCCTAGCCGCGGATTCATGGAACAATCCCAAAAAGCGGTAACTAAGCAGATGGTTGTGTTCTCACATAAAAATAAATAAAACCAATCAAGTTTTAACAGAACACATATATCACAAGTTATGTAGAGGAACGGTATGTAGGATCGCTTTTAGATGTAGCCAAACATTTTGCAGTATCGTACAGTTCGGTGTACAAAACCGTGAAAGAAATCAATTATAAGCCATACAAAATACATATCATGAAGAGCTTTTCGAGGAAGATAAAATAAACCGAACAGATTTGTGTGAAACAATGTTTAATTTGTTAATGAAAACATAGAAATTTTGAATAATACACTTTTTACTGATGAAGCTACATTTGCCTTTGTTTTGTTTGTCTTAATTAACAATTAGAATAAAATAATTTTTTAATTGAAAATTGATATTTTGCACTTTATTAAAAACAACTAGATTCTACTACATCGTAATACTTTAACAGTTTCATAGGGGATAATAAATGTTGGGGGAACTTCTGGGTTGTATCCTACATTTATTCATTGAAAAATACTAAATTTCCTTTCCATTAATCCATTAGTTATTGATCCCATACAAATCCTCATGCACAAACCTGACACGAATGCAGTACCCTCAAAAGATCTGATTTGTATCCAAACGATTGCTTTCTTTGTGGTTATCTGAAAAGTAACGTTTATAATAACTTGCATATACGTAATTTGGGTGAACTGAAAGCCCGTACACGGACTTCATGTGATGGAATAAACCAAGAATTGCCTTGAAAAACAAGGAGGACACTTTGCTACGAAATTAGACTTCACCTTTGTTAGGTTGTTTTGTTTGTCTTAATTAATCGTTAGAATAAAATAATTTCTTCATTTCAAGTTTAAGTTTTGCATTTTCTTTGTTACAAAATCTGGTTGTTTGTAAGCTCTGTTTTGCCAACACAAATAATAGATTCAAAATTTTCATGGTATGCTGGAAATTTCTCCTTAGAAAAAGTACATTATAGTAGATCCTTTAAAACGTGCTAGCCAGAGATAATCAATGAATAATAGTGGGGTAATTGCACTGGCCATAGATCTACACTGACGACGCGTTTACGTATAACTGGTTACCTACTATGTCGCTTAACGTTGCCTATGTGTAACGTTACAAAAACGCACAGTATGTAGTACACATATGTAACACTGTGTGTTCTTTCTAACCTCAATGTAAAAATTTTACGCCGAGAAAGGGCGATAGAAGAGTTTGATCGGTAATTAGATGCAAGCTCCGGCTGTAATACTGCATTCGCTTATGCTGGGGATAGAGCTGGTGTATTACATCCTATACAACTCAGAGAGATATATTTTTACATATATTCTATGAGAGGAATTATGATCTGAATAAAACTTTTTGCAGAAGAAAGAAATATTTGCAGAAACAAAAATTCAAATATTCAACAGTGTACCTATATTTGCCGGTGTTAGCTTATGGTTGCGAAGGCTGGGCCCTAATTCAGGTATAATAGGAACAGCTCCCCTTAGAATGGTATTTGGTAAAGCTAATCGTGCTGTCGGCACGAATTAATAAAATCTTGAAAAAGTAAAAAAAAATTTGATTTGATTTATTTTTTCCCAATGGGAAAGTTTTTAGAAGGTAAAAGAATCGCTATCTTATAAATAAGGGACACCCTGATATACATACATATTTTGGTTATATTTTATTATTGTAACAATTTGTATAATTATTCTTAATACTGACAGCTTCAAAGATACCATTTAATAAAGTTATGAAGTAGATTAACATCAATTATGAATAGGGTGATATTTCGTTTATCCAAATCTTTGTCATTAATGGCGGGATACTCGCTATTGATACTAATGATACAGCATATGCGCTGTTGCTATTTAGAGATACGTATATTGAATGTTCCCATGTATAATACGTAACATGTATACAATGGGACTTTGTCCGGTGTCGCTTGATAAAACTCACAAAACTTTCCTTTCGTGTATTGTGTAACCACTGTGTGAATCATATGTGAATTTTCCTTTAAACATTTTTTATTATTCAGGTTCTGTACAGTTTTAAGTTGTAATTTAACATGTGTGTGCTGAAACACTTTTTCTTAGTATAATTTTTGAAAATCACTTCCTTAATTGAAAAGGATAGGCAGTCTCAATTATTTTTCACAGTTTGGGAAACAGTGCTTGGTGATCTATGATTATTTTTGCATAACCCCTACACCCCTTTACGCATCATTTTGTATTACAGTACCTATAATGAATATATCAGAAAATGTACCATATAAACAAAGACAAATAAAAAATTTAAACATATAGTCAGAATTCCTAAAATATTGGTTTGTTCTTTATTAACCTAAGACTGGAATAAAATTGTCGCGGTTAGGTTCCTCTAAAAGCTGTAAGATATTGTTTTATACTCACAATTAACTTCAATGAAATCTAAAACTGTAATATATAATTAATATAAAACGAACAAGCTAGAACAAGAAAACCATTAATACATAATTTTAGTGAATATTCGGTGTAATTACATTTGATAAGATTTAATTTCATTCTATATACGTATTTCGTCCATATACATGACCCTACCATGATTACAATACTGTCACATACACACCACAATTAACGCACAAATTAAAGAAATTGCTACACAACAATACCTGTCAAATAATTTATAACAACACAAACTGTGTTTATCAATTCTTTAGTCAGTTAAAGTTCCATACACCCACCTTAAAACATAACAATATCGTTTACTTGCTACAAAACAATGCTTGTAAGATATATTACAAATGGTCAAACTAAACAGAGACTACAGCAGAGAATAACACAGCACAAAAGTGATATTAAACACAAACCAGATTTTTGCACTTTTTGCAGACACAGTTATACATACACATCTACATACTTATACACACATATGTATAATAGAGACAAACATAAATTAAAATAACACCAAATAAACCTACACAAAAAATCAATATATTGAAAAACACTGTTAATAACAAGCAACCAAAAAGCATGTACAACAGAAATTATGTTAGTAGGAATTAAAACTTCAAACCAAACACAATAATTTTTAAAATGTTGTGTCTTTTATTTTTAATAATTGACGTTCAATTAATTGAGTACACTACTGTAAGTATAAAGTTATAATAAAATCAATCAAAAAACATGTTATTAGAACTTAAAAATTTAACATTCAACTAAAAATTGTAGGTCTGAAGAAGGGAGACGTATAAATAAAGCTTCCCGAAACATCCAGTTGTGTAAAAACCAATAAACCAATACATACATTCATACTGCTTCTCTTCAATAAGAATAAAAATCCCATATTCTACCGCAAAAGGGTAGTATTTTTCAATATACATATTTACATATATATATATATGTATTGCCATGATCTTATACAGCGTCTTGCGGTGATTCCAAAATTCATTGTTATCATATCGGATTCGTGTGCCACGGACGCTGTCGCTACCATTAATTAAATACGCACAGGACTGCCCCCTATATGATTGGTATTTGAATTTAATATTATTTTGGCGCCCCACGTTGGGCGCCAAAATATGCAATGTTAGAAATAGATAAATTAAAATTAATTAAAACTTGAATTTATCAATTTGTAACATTGCAGTATATGCTGCTATATCCCATTAATATAAGATACCCAATAGAAGCGCTTCAGATATAATTACAAACCGCAATATGAAATTATTCAAGTCGAAATCGTTCTAACGACAAAATCGTTCCAATATCATTCACCAAAACCTTCAATCGTTCGAACGATTTGTAAATGAATGATTGTTCGAAAGATGATCGTCATTTTTACTTGAAACATTGGTTCTATAAAGTTTGCTAGTTCTCTTTTCTTGATTACGTTTTTTGGAATAATAAATTTTTTGCGTTTCTATTACCTGAAAATTAAATCCGGTTTTATGCCTATGACTTGGAATGAACTGAAAGCTTTTATATTTAATATTTACTTATAACCCTTCAAATTGTGAAGCTATACGAATATCAATTATTTCACGTTTTTGGGAGGGTTGTATTTGTCATGGAAATATATTCTTTGTTTATAGGAAGATGCGTTTTTTTTTGAACTTGCGAAGTTAGAAGGAAGTTACCAGGAATATATTTTGGATTTTTTTTAGTTTTATATTTTTCTAACTTGAAAACAAGCATTTCTATAATATCGAAAAATATAAAAAATCAATGTACATTAAATTTATGATTTACGGCAGATTTAGAACTATCAATCTCTCTCAACATTGTTGCATATTCTATGGGTACAACGGATAAAGATAGGAAAACGATTAGAATGGTATTGAGCGACTGAAGAAAAAAAGATCGTCATAACATAATCCGGATATACAATTTTCACTGAAATAGATTCTTTGTACAAGTTCAATGATATCTGCATCCTATTAGCTCCGTTCTGAATTCGAACCCTAAGGTCTCGGATGCAATCAGCCAACGAAAATCTCTGTCGAGAAGATTAGATCGGCATGATATAAAATAAATTGGTCCGCAACTTCGGCGCGTTCATCATTCATTTTACTTCAACCTTGTGAAACCTTTCGCATCTATGTCCCTCATTTTCTTTTCGAATACATCCATTTCCTTCTACGTGGGTCACGCGTTGGTCGGCGGGGTTAACTTAAATGGAAATTGAATTTGAAATACGCGATTCTAGGCGTAAACCTCCCATATTCATGTCAGGAGGCATACATGCACATACATATAGTTCCTATACTAAAACCTTTCTCTTAGGGTTTGCGGCACAAATCTGCTGGACTTAAGCCTACTACAGCTATATGGTAATAAGGGATATGTTACGTAGGTGCATTACCTGGTATGCATCTTGCATTGTGAAGTTTAGGCTGGGATAATTTCAGTTGTTAATATTATAATAATTAAATAAACTATGAAATAAATAAAAACCAAAAGGAAACAACAGAAATAAGGCATGTATCCGGATTACCCTAAAGTGGTTGGCGTAATACCGATATACACGTATGTTCAGCTCTCACCGGGGTTCGAGGCATATTGTACGCGATCTGGCATACTTGCATTTATTTCCGCGGGCCAACCGCGTCGCGCGCACTGCCGTACAACGCAGCACGCCTATCTGAATCATTTTCTACCTGTCTATGCGCACGCAAAGTTCTAACAAGTGATCGTTCGTTTCGGATACACTATGTTAGTTCATACAAGCGCAGAGAAGGTACAATTCATAACATGGTATTTTGCTGGAAATTCCTACCAAAGCGCGGTCGATTTATTTGCCGTAGAGAACGCAGATCGTCCTAGTCCTTCGCACTCGACGATTGAAAGGTTCGTCAAAGGGTTTAGGAAACTTGGCTATGTGGTCGCGAATTGCCGTAAATGCCAACAAGTAGATGAACAGCCTCAAATTCCTCGAATACCTCCCAAACGGGAGGAGAGAGAAGTGAGGGTTTGTTCGTTGGTTGAAATGGGCGACTAGAGCTAGGTGGTCGGGAAATTACAAACCAAATCGGTGCCAGTAGAAGTACAGTGGAACGTATTCTGAAACGCAAAAAATACAAAAGTTATAAAGTTCAAAAGTGCCAGGAGATTTATCCCCAGGAAAATTTTGCAAGAATGGAGTTTTGTGCCTCCGTAGTGGAAAGGGCTAACGAAGACGAATATTTCACCAAAAATTATTCTGTTTTCCGACGAGTCCTCCTTTCCACGTCATGGCAAGCATGATCCCTCAGTCGTGCGATATTGGTCTCGAGAAATTCAGGATCTGGTCCGTAATGTAAGAAGTCAGTACCCCGAAAAACTTAACGTTTGTGCGGACCATTTGTTATTGACGGCAATTTGAATCGAATGAAATATTTGGATTTGCAGCGAACGCAAATAATTCCCGCTGTCCGTCAACTTAACCCCGATTTTGATGCAATTTGGTTTATGCAAGACGGTTGTCCCGCGCGTAACACCAGATCGGTAATAGAGGTTCTAGAAAACACCTTTCCTAATCGTTTTGCAACAAAACCGAGCTTGCAACAGTTGCAAGTAGAACTGTTGAGAATTTTTGAGGCAATAACTCCTAGATACCTCGAGGCAGTGAGGTGGGAGTTTTACGAAAGGCTCGGTTATTGTTTGGCCGCGAATGGGGGTATTTTCGAACTCTCCATAAAGTAACATTGTTAGAATTTCAATTTATTTTGCATAATTGTAGAGTTTATTTTTCCTTTAATAAGAATCGTTGTTTATTTTCCTACTTAGAATTACTTTTTCGTTCTCCTGCATAACATAGCAGCTACAAAATGAATATAAGAAACTGTACTTTTGACAGTAATCTGGAAGTACAGAAAAATTACGGAGCATTATGCGATTGAGTGAACATGCGTGCGTACCCGTGCTCGGTTTATGATACACTGCGAGTGGATATCTCTCTTTGTCAGTGAGACGCGAATGCGCTGTTGCCATTCACAAAGCAATGCCCCGTTCCGATTGGGGCATACGTGTATGTATAATAGGTGACCGCCGCGAGTTACAAACCCATAAGCCAATTTCCCTGTTCTTAACCTTTTACAAAATAGTAAAAAGAGTAATACACGCGAGGTTAATTAAGCAAGTAAAGGAATCCTAGGTAATCTAGTTAATCCAGTGTACGTTTCTTTTGATAGGATCCTATATCGCATTTTATCTCCTTTGGTGTTCACAAGTAGAAGCGAAATTACGTAGAAGTTTGGAAGATAGCGTCAATGTAACTGACAGACGGGATACACTGGCACGTGCAATAACGATTCGTCGAAGTGGACGTCACTCAACCGATTTTTAGATGGCGCCCCGCGGTCGATCTGGGCTCAGACAAGCGGAAGTAATGACGAACTGTTAATATGGCGCCGGAAGCACCTGAGCGAGGCAGACGGTCAACGTAGGTACTTCATGACCGAATGAGTCTAACGATGGACGGGCGAACGGTCACTTATTGCAGGAACTGGTCACTCACGAGGAGTTTTGTGTGTACATGTACACACTGCTAGAGATGGATAGTTGAGGGTTCCTGCAGAATCACACACTTGAAATCACACTTATCGTTGCAACTATTGTGACATTTTTCGACTAACACTACAATAGCCGAACCATTTGATAATGCATAATTTCCCCCAAAGTTAGCAAGGGCTAATACATTCAAGCAGTAATCTCAGAAAGAAGACTTAGTATTAGATATAGTATTAGTTACTTTGTGTGGTGCAACTCTTTTTCTGTTGAATAATAATATTATGAATAAATATTTCCAATATTTATTTCGTTATTAACGAACAAATGATTAACTTCACTATTCAAAATAACATTCTGGCTGAATCATAATCAAACACGGAGTTGTAATATTCAAGTTTTTACTGTCTGTTTTCTGTTTACTTACGCTCCAAATTGCATTGATACTTTTTTCTTTTTAAGTGGACAATTCGCGTAATAAATGTTTATTCAGCTTTATTAAACGTTTGGACTTATGTAAGAATTGTTATTATATATATGGCCGCGAGATAATGATAATTATTCGGAACCAGGAATGTTTTTATCTCTATTTCTTCATCTACGCAGCCCTTGAAAAGGAGAAGCTTATTTGGTTTTTCTTTTTCAGCTTTAACGATTTTGAAGTTCGACATCTTAACTGACTCGTTATTAAGGCTTTTTGAAATATTCGTTCCGATTGTCGATGCAGGATCCTTCAAGTCGAAAAAATTCACGGACTTCATAAGGTTTTCCTTTGGTTTTGGCCTTTCAGAGTTAGATCATGTATTGGTCCGGAACAAAAATCGGTCCCGATCTCAGGGCACGTTTGATTTGACGTTCGACGACAGAGTGAACACTGTCACGCTCATTTTGTGTGTGGCCTTTTATTAAAAATCTGTGCGTTATTGAACTTATATACTCGTACATCTGGACAGCGTAAGGATACAATGCAAACATAAAATGGTTTTTCTGCTGAGCGCAGCAGTTGTCTGTATAAAATATCACGTCCGATTTCTTGTTCCCCGTTGTAATGACTTTATCTTCTAGGGATCCCAAATACTTCAGAACACACGTTCCTATTTTGCAAACACCTCTGTTTCCTTCAGATTCATCCCACATGAAACATTTCACGGCTTTCGATTTAAGTTCATAGATGGTGAAATTAAAAACGTTTAATTTGGAGACGTAGTAGAGGATGGATACATTACCCCAGGGACACTGAAGAACTGCCTCCAAATCGTACAGTGCAAAAACAACATCGTCTTTGTTTATCATTTCCTTTTTCTTCCCTGGACAGTTCTTTTTCGGCCAAATGTATGTCATAATCTTCAAAATATGTCTTTTTTTCTTAAAACTTTGACAAACACACAACTGGCTAGACACAACTAAAACAGTGACGTTTATGAGGAGCTGGCGTCATAAATTTCCGCGCAGCGACGAAGTGACACAATGTCCCTCTATCGACTATTTTTGGAACTGTCTTTATGTTGTGGATTTTTGAGATGTGTCACTTTTCTTGTGCTCCGACGAAATATTATTACTGTTGCTAACTATTTATGGGAGATGGTCAGTTGCATCTGTAGGAATTAGCATTAGCTAGCACAAGCGTTTACATTAATTATTGTTATATACTAGAATGTGCAACAAATAAAAGGTAGTAAAACATGTACGTACCTACTTTTGCCTTACGTGTTTTACTTACGTGGTTTATATATATTAAATCAAAATATTTAAAACGAATTCGCGTTTTGATTGTTTTAGTATAATCTTCACTTTGCTAGTCGGTTATCATTCTCGATTATAGGGAAAACGGCGGAGGACAACAACACGTTATTGAATCGGCAACTATGTGTTCGGCAGCGGCGACGTGTGTCAGATATAGAAGCGAACACGAAGCTCGACACAATGAACCTTTAGATTACATTGTAACAGGGTAGGAGTTACAAACGCCCCGACCGAACGCGCTGTCCCTATTTCCCACACCAAAACTTGTCTTCCATTACCGCAAGACAGAAGCTAATTTACTATCGATTCACT
Source organism: Osmoderma eremita (assembly GCA_031763485.1). NCBI lineage: Eukaryota > Metazoa > Arthropoda > Insecta > Coleoptera > Scarabaeidae > Osmoderma > Osmoderma eremita. Next base: position 35,380 of record JARFOC010046669.1, on the reverse strand, counting down.
TCAAACATCATATTTTATCTCGACGACTATAGAAAGTTTACACTGCTTGTCTCTGTGCGATTCCACCGTACTGTCGCAGGACAACCGTGCCCAACAAACCTACCTCCGCTAGCTTCTCTATGGTGCGCGTTGTTTCTGTTGTTTATGTTCAAATGTGGGTTGGCATGTGGTATCTTAAAACAGCACATCCGACTTTTGGTTCGCATTGTTCGCGAAGAAAGGCCTGATTCGAGCACGCAATGTATCTGTCACTCCTTCTGAAAGAAACTCCTTTTTCATCTGAATATAATATGGAGGGAAATATATGTATATGCCGAGCAGTTGCGCTGTGAATATACACTATCGGGAAGTCGACATCTTTAAATAAGAGCAAAACATATGTATAAAAAGGCGCCGTGATTTTCCGCCCAATAATCGACAATAATTTCGTCATTATAACCTCGCCCTTGCGCATTTTAGATTTTGTTTTAGTTTTTATTAACTTAGAAGTCTATTTTTATTTGTTTTTGGAATAACAGTCCTTTTTTTATTGTTTGTTGTCGGTTTTAACCAGACTTCAAAAAGATTCCCACCAATAGTAAGATAGAATCTACGTCTAACATTGAAAATATATCAATATGCGTATATACAAACAACGAATGGAGCAACATAGACATCTAGTTAATGAAACAAAAACACATTACAATAGTTACATCATGAAGAGTCCACCAAATGTCTATCCAATAATGATGCGTAATCAATCCCTCGCTACGGATAAACTCCATCCTCTTTAAAGGATAGGTATTTCAGAAAACGATGTTGAACTTTTTCAAGTGATAACTGAAGATAGACATAGTGGAGAGACCACACTTGAGAGGCATACTCCAACTTGCTCACAACGAAGCTAAAGTATAATATTTTCAAAAGTTGTATACTTTGAAAAGCTGTACAGGAACGGATGAGAAATCCCAATGTTTTAGATGCTGACAAGCAGAGGCCAGTAATGTGTGATACAAAGCTCAGAGATTGGTCAAAAAGTACACCAAGATCTTGTACTGTTTCAACCCTCTGCAATACATCATGATTCAACAAATATGCGGAAGTAATTGGATGTTTTTTTCTAGTGTATGAAACAAAGCAGCATTTACTTATATTTAATTTTAAATTGTGTTTGCTACACCATTCGGCCATGTAATCCATTTTTTTTTTGCAAGTTTAAGACGTCACCGGTGTTAGCAATTGAATTATAAATTTTAATGTCATCAGCGTAAGCCAGAACTTGACAAAAGAAGTGCTGCAACAAATCGTTAATGTGCAAAACAAAAAGCAAAGGCCCCAAGTTGGATCCTTGTGGAATACCGGAAGTAGGAAGGAATTCGTAAGACCTAAAACAATTATAATGTACATAGTTAGATCTATTACTCAAATAGGATTCCATAAGTTGCAGGAAAGATGCAGTATGACCAAAGCAGTCTAATTTTTCAAGTAGTATCCTGTGGTCAATGCTGTCGAAAGTGCTACTAAAATTAGTATGGCCATGTAATGACAATGGAGGAACATCGATGGCCAAAGAGAGCCCTTCAATATGTACGACCTTACCGGTTCTTCGGTAGAACATGGAAACACGATATCGACCAATTCATGAAGGATAGAGCGATAGGAGAAAACGACTGGAAGGACACAGAGGATTGGAAGACGAAATGTGAAATGCGGCAAAGGCTGTAGGACCCCCGCTATTTATTTATATTATTAATTAAAATAACCGAACATAAGGATAGGTTTATCAATAAGTGTGTAAGTACAATTCAAGTGTATCTAGAAATAGCACAACATCATTAACGGAAGTGTCAGATGGTACATCAACAGCTACAATATAAAAACATTAGTTAGACCTATTTTACAATTACAACTTAAAGCATCTATAAAAGGTATCAAAGTATTTCTGAATGTAAAATTATCAATTACATTTGGTTATAATTGATGGCATATCAATTATATATATATCATCAATTATCTAAAACTAATATCATTCTGCAGTGATATCAAAATACCACCTCCCCTCGATGTTCCTGTAGAAATGAGGTGTCTGTCGCTTTTGAAGCCCATATAATTGTGGAGAATATTATTATTATTTTTAAACTTTATATCTGGAATTATTTAGATTTTAACATTGTGGTATTAGTTGCATGGAGGTTAATTTCTATTTAGAGAATTCCACAGTGTAAACCGCATCTTTTTAATAAATCAGAATTAAAAGACTCAAGTTATTTAGATACAAATCAATATTTTCTATTTTTTGCAGGAAAAAAGTAACATGTCACGCACACAATATTCTACGCTTAATTTAAAAAAGTTCAACGTTCTATTATTAGGAATAGGGCGAGTCGAGTTTTCTCAACATTGTGCTAATGTGGCGGTTAAATATAATCATTTATAAGTTTATTGACGAACGTGATGTTATTGCCAATAAATTGACGACACGTCGCTATGAAGCTCATCCAACCGTGTACGAAAAGTAAATAAATCTCAACTCTATATTGTACTATTATGTCGCGACGGCATACCGGATCGACTTGTATCCTTCCAAATGATAAAGGTATCGGCGAGTCTCTGTCCTACTGTATCGGACGTGTGTATAGGTACTTTCACATGGTTGACGCTAAAATATAGCGCTAAAACAACTTTGTTTCGGTCGGCTCTAAACATCCACACCATCCCCACACCGCCCTGTATCGCTTCTACGTCCTCGCTGTTTTCACGTTCGGGATATGGCAGTTCATCTATAAAATCACATCAGATGATTATGCTAGGCTTATACAAAGGGCTCACCTCCGTGGAACGTTCGTAGCGCATACATACGTGGCCGGTGCTGTGATCTTCCAGGCGTTGATGATGGACTAAAAGTGGAAGGGTTAGTGTGGGCGCCAACATAGTAACCGTCCGGAAAATTGCAACCCCGAACAAATCGCTTCCCTTGATCATTTTGACACATTTTCCGCAAACCGGGTGACAGGATTAAGTCTGGAAAACGGAGTTCGATACGGTAATAATAATAGTGTATTGAGAGGCATTAAGTTTAGGGTGGCAAATAGGAAATTAAGTGTATATGATCAGAAGATTTATGAGTGAATGGTTCTCTAACGTATCCTTATTGAACTAACGTTGAAATTCGGTTGGATAAACCTTATATGAACTGGGGTATAACGTATAGAATAAATATCTCTCTCATCTTAACTAGTGGGATGTACGTATATTAACCCTTCGTTTAACATTTCATTGCACACATCATTGGGTATTGCCATCATATAGGAGTTTCTTATTAATTATTATTACACGTTCAGGAGTACTCTTTGTAAATGGCACATCTAGAATACTTTTCCGTTTGTATATACTCTGTTCAGTGTCCTTACCTACTACCGTTATTTCATTTTGTCTTGAGAAAGATTTTTTTCATTGCCCTTTATCGTAAAAGTGGTGCCACTCCAACTGCCTTTGCTATAACAAAGGAAAAACGGTAACCATGTGTTTTCGCAAATGAGACTGTCAATATGATGACGCTCTAGATGGTCTCTCCATATCGACTCCCTCACCAAAAAATTGTCTTCTGCGTTCTTAGCAATTAGATCTGTAGCCAGGGAGCTTAGTCCTTCCTCTGCTCGAATGACTTACTTTGCCCTTTTTGAATCCCATATTCGCTACGCTTTCCCTTTTTGGGACACTTGTAGTTTATACAATTTTAATACCATTTTTAAATTGCAAAAAAGGGCAATTCGCAACATATTTCGACTTCGGAGGAATAATCACTGCCACCCTTACTTCTTGAACCACAAAATCTTAACTCTCCCGGCGCTATTCATCCTTGAATCGGTAACATTAATTCGCAAACATCTTTCCGATCTACCCAAATGACATCATCATAGTTACGTTACAAGGCGTTTGTATCATGATCTTTATTTACCTGTACCCAATATAGAGTTAACTAAAAACTCAATCATCTATAACGCAATCAAGCTGTACAACCATCTCCCAATCCAGCTTAGATCGATTCCATCCTACGTACATTTTCGCAGGAAAGTTAAAGCATACCTTATAATGCAACCCCTTTACGCGGTTGGCGATTTTTTTCCGGGGAAGGTAATATTAAAGATTTTCCCTTTTTCTTTATCTTTGACAGCTCATTGTACCCAACACTATGTATTTTTTAGTAGTTTTTTACTTAGCTTTGACCACAAAATTTGTAATTTTATATGACCATAAAGCACATTTCTTATTAATAAAATAAAGTTTGTATAATGCATCGCATTATTACGTTGCGTCGTTTTCTAATTTATCTCTTGTTAGAAATGGCAGTGATACTTCACATATAAAAAATATCACGAAAGGTAACAAAGATAGGGAGGAGTATAGTAAATACAATATATCGGAACACTGTTCAATGGTATCTTGTAATGGTAAGGTGTCGACACACGATGTAATGTGTTACATAAAAGTGGAAGAGGTTACAATAATATTCCAAAATAGTTCACCTGCGAAACGTTGTGCCTTACGACATATCGAAGAAATGAGAACAGTGCATGCGCACATATATGAGCAGTGTTAAGGTAATTAACGTGCTCTTTCAGTTAGAGTCTAATCATTACGCATTCATTAATCTGTGATATAATTAACTACAGTGTAATGTAGTGATAGTTATAATATAGTGTATTTGAATATAACATGTAAATAAGTGAAATCTCTGACTTTCAATGCGATTAAGACTCTGGATACTATCCGTTGCATCATGACGCTAGAAGGATTAATTGGCGTTCCTGTATGTGCCATCACAACCTCACAATACATTAATTAATTCAGGACACGTGCTTCGGAAACACCTGGATTGCCCTTGTGAGCAAAATTTTAAGACACGTGTTCAAGATAAAAAAAAAAAGAAACCGTTTACTTCGTTTATATTGCTGGTTATATAAAATAGTGTGCACTTGTACACACACTGTATGTTCAGAATGTTTAGAATATTTCTTTTTTCTGTGGAAAATGGAGATTATGTTCAATAAATTATAAGTAAAGTACAGATCATTTTGAGAAGGTTACTGTGATTTCCTTTATTAAAACCCTGAGTTGTAATTAATTTAACTAACATAAATTCTTTTCAATCTTTATTGTGATATGTGGGGGCATAATTACTTGTGCTATTTTATATTTTTGTCAACTCATACTCAGTATCTGCACAAATAAAAACATGTTGCCAAATTATTCTACATTTTGTTATTTTTAATAAAACTTATTTATTTACTTAACTAATTTTATTTTATAATTAAAAAGACCAAGAGGGGTATTTAAAGATCTATATTAATTTTGAAATGTAGAAAAATAACAAAACAACATAGGGACTTAATTCGACAAAACACACGCACATCTGTGTACATTTAAATGTAACGATACAGGCTTCGATGCATTATCTTCCCGAGGCCTCGATCGAGACAGCATGACGTCACTCCAATGTATCGACGCCTCGTAAGCTAGCTTGCGTTAAACCCTACTCAACATGTTCGGCTTCTAGGCAGTTGGAATAAGCGGACAATTGATTTTATGGATTTTTGATGTCCCATAAACACGGGGAGGTCCTTTATTATGCTTAATTAACCGTTTATATGTTTCGTAATTGATAAATTTTCGTATTTTTTTGAAATCAGGTATAATTTAACTGCTTTTCGTTCATAAGATAGGGCGGGATCTTTTGTAGGTTGTTGGTATGTCGTCTTATCTACAAGTAAAGCACCCATTTTATCATCATGTGTGCTGTTGTTTAAAAAGTTTCTGGCGTGCCTGTATACACCAATGGCTCTCTGGCTTGCGCTTCATATAACTGTTTATCGTGAAAGCAATCTCCGCTCTGTATTTATCCCGTGGTGCATACAAACACCAGCATAGCACTAACCTCAAATATGTTAATGTAAGAAAGTGACACAATTGTCAATAATAATAACAATTGAGTTCGATTGTTGCATCAGATTTATGTAACCAGGCAATTTTTTGAAAACTAATAATACGACAGGTAACAAATTTGATGGATTAAATTTAATGACATGTGGAAATTAAATTACGTATACCGAAATTTATTATTAAATATATTGTTTAATTTTGATAGTTGTGAATGGAATTTTCAAAATAGGATACTGTGTAAAAGAACTACAACGAATTTTGACAATATTTCATGCCCCAACCACCTTTGTTGTGTTTAAATGTATCGTGTTCCAACTCTTTTTGTCTTCGAAGTCCAGTTTTCTTTCCTCTATTTATCTGATTCACTACTTATTCGTACATTTTATTGCTGCACGACGTTATTTTTTCTACTTTGTTTATTTTTCTGTCGTCTAATAACGCACCATATTTATATACGAGGGACGTCCGGTTACTAAGGTACATTTGTGAATTACAGACAAACTGCTTTATTTATAGAGATCAAACATACACTAATAGAAAGCGTGAACTGTTAGCTACTTTTCAACATAATCGCCGCCAATGATAAGGCACTTATCCCAGAGAGACACAAGCTTCTGTAAAACTTCTTCGTAAAAGGTGCGATCCAAATTTGTAAAATACTGCCGTACTTCCTCTTTATTTTCGTCGTCGTGTTCAAACCTTTTACCCGACAAATGACCTTTCAACAGCCCAAACAAATGAAAATCAGAAGCAGCTAGGCCTGGATTCTCATCCGTTTTCGTTGTTGATGTTTTCTTCTCGTTGGTTTCGTTCAGAGCTGTACGACCACTTTTGAACTGTTTACACGAAACACTAACTTCAGTAGGTATTGCATTATTTGCATGCAGAAAACGAATGACCGCTCGCACTTCAAACTTGGAGTATATTTGGATCGGAACTGACATTGTGCGGCTGCCACTGCACACGTTGTCCTGAACTTAAGACAGTGACAATAGCCATCTATGCATTACATATGCACATCTAAAATGCGTGCAAGTTTCGACCTGATCGGAGCAACGTAGGCGGTGAATCGCGCAAGCGTACCTTAGTAACCGGACATCCCTAGTAGTAACTGCTTACTGGTTTGCTTGGGCGAATCTCGCTTGTTACTTTACAACCTTATACACGGGAAACACGCATCGGCGACTAGTTTCTTCACCTCGCTTATTCTGTGATGCCAAACGCGCCTGATGAAACTGAACTTGTGGTTCTTCGCTCGACAGGTTTCTCTTATGCGTAATTTCCAGAAATCTTCCGAGAACCCGTTTGTATTGTAGAATGTTGTGATTTTACAATGTATTTGAAAAATACATATCGTTTTACCTGGTAACATTAACATTATCATTCCGGTTATTTTAATAAATATAATAAAAATCATAAAGTGTATAGGGTCCTAGTTGAATAGTCCAATATGAAAGTAAGGAAGCTTGCGATACTAGAGACAAATCCAACAACAATAACAAAATCAACAAGAACACAGAAAGGTGGTAGGAAAGATCATAACAGTATATGTTATATAACATTTGATTATACTCATCATTCCTAATGATGTTTTCCAGTGAAAGGAATTATAGATCCAGGAGATTGTTATATAATTGTACATCATTTTACACATGAAGTTTAAAAATATTAGGACACTTTTTACTTTTATAAACAACATTCGTACTTAGTTTTGTTTATTTTAATGGTTGCTTTATTACAATACTTACTCCCGTTTCACCAGTGAGCACTTGAACACATTTTATCATTATATAGCCCCGTAAATTTGCTATTAGCCATTAAGTACCGGTGGCTATAATATCCTATAAGAAAAGGAATCGATCTCTATTTTCCAAAAAAACATTACAGAACATTACATCGTCGGCTACTAGACTAATAAATTACGTAGTGACGCAGTGCTTAAAAAAGCTGCAATCTTAAAAGCGTGACGTCGCTGTTATATGGATATCTAGCGAATAAAGTGCATCTTACGGAAGCTCATTCATATTTCCCCGGAATCGAACCCGAGAGGCCCTCTTAACACAGCGTAACTGAACGCTTTCGATATACGCCGCATCTCACTGGAGCCGTTATCATCGTCTAGTGACTTTAGCCTAAATTGAACTGCTCGTCGCCTCCTTCGGGCCGTAATAATTAACTTTCAAAGTGTATTTTAGCACCTTTATGTTTGGTGGAAATTAAAAAATAAATTATGAACAGGTTGTGGCAACTATCTTAACTATTGTCCTTGGAGATTTGACATTTTAATTTCCTACATGTTGTCGAAATATATTTCGCTACGTGCTTTCGACGTGGTAGATTTTGAATTCGCCAATAGAGAAACTTTGCGAAAGTGAGTATATCATGTGTATGTCTACTTTAAAGATTTGTAAAAACAAAGTAAAATCAAACACGTCTGTTCTCGGTTAAATTCTATATTCAACTATATTCCTTACATTAACCAATTGTGTATGTGACCCATTGTTTTTGCAGGTAGAATTTGGGTACCAACCCATACATGTTTTGTTTAATGTCTATTAGACTATTAGAAGATAATATACTGAGTGGTCTCATTCTAGTATGACGAACATGATGCCTCATCAACTCCTCATTATTACAATTAACAGATTATTTAACACTATTGTTATTAAAAAATACACAAATACATGACTTAATTTTTTTTTCAAATTAAGCAACTACCTGATCATCTTCAGATAATAGCACGTTTATAGAGAGTCTATTGGTTTAAACAAATTTACTAGTTGGTTAACTGTATAGTTTATACTATACATTTGCAATTTGTCAATGTCTAAACATAATTTAGTGATGGTTTTAGTTTTAATAATATTCGTATAGCTGCAAGTATCTCCAGAAGCATTTGCAGATAGACTTAATACCCTAAGTAATCCCTTAGAGTTCATTAGTACTATATTCATCATCCTCTTTACATAAAATTACGTTATATAAAGCATTATTTTTCATTAAAAAAAGTTTACTACTTAAGTATTAATAAATTGAATTTGAAAATATTTTCGATAAACATATGTTTATTTATCTTTAATAATGGTGTTCCTATTTCGCACTTTTTAAATAAAAGAGGGCCCCAATGCAATTTCTAATTGTAACGTAGCGTGGTATGCGTTTTCATATGTTTCACATTCGTACATACTTTAAATACTATTAGATATACAGTTGACCTGATGAACTGTAATCGACATAATTGCATAGAGCTGTCTGGTGTAGTTATAAGCATTTGCTTAACTTTAACATAATGATGATGTTATCAACATATGTGGACATCTCGAGGACCTTGAGTTTGTCCATGATGTATGTCTCATATATGAGAAAAGGCAAAAATAAACCGAGAAATTGGCCAAGGAAGCAAAAATGGTTGAACTAGAAATGAATATAAACAAGTCAAAAATTATAAAAATAAACACAGAAAGAATATCTAGAGAAGGAGAGGAAATAGAAGGTGTACAGCAATCTCACTTGGAAGAAAGTGGAAGCATGGGAAAAGAAATAAACGCGAGAATAAATAAGGCGCAGAACACTTTTTATATGCTAAATAAAACTTGGATATCAAATAATCTATCTACACGAACTAAAATAAGAATTTTTAACACCAATGTGAAAAGTATTATACTTTATGCGTTAGAAACATGGACCATAGGGAAGAGAAACTGCAATTTTTTATAAATAAATGCACGAGGAAAATATTAAAAATATACTGGCCAAACCGAAATAAAGAGCTATGGAAAGAACAGACCAGGAATCGATTGTCCAAACCATAAAGAGAAGAAAATGGAAATTGATTGGACATATATTAAGGAAAATGAAAGCGAGATAACCAGGCAAGCACTAGAATATCAACCGATCAGTAAAAGGAGTCGTGGTAGGCCAGCAGAAACATCTTTCTTTGTTATAGAATTGGAAGAAGTAGAGAAAACGTGGAGGGAAGCCAGGGCGTTGGCACAAAATAGAAATGCATATCAAATACTTGTAGATGCTCTATGTTCCGAACGGAAGCAAGAGGACTAAAGTAAAGTAAGTAAGTATCAACATATGTAGGAGGAGACTAGTTAGATTTATTATATATTCACCTCTAGTTCCTTGATCCATCGAACCACAGCTGCATCCGCTCCGTGAAGTTCTAGTATTGACCTGGGTATCTTCTGCCGGGGTAGCCCATGGCAATGTAATGCGGCATCTGAGAGGGGTCTTCGCCGTAGTCGCCAGGGTTTTCTGCAAGTTACTGCTTGTATTTCCAGAACTGGGTCCTCCCATGGTTAACCCTTATTCGATTCAATACTACCCATTCCCTTCTCGGAAGGCTAAATCCCGAAGGGCGCTCTGCTGGATCTAATGTTATGTGCAGTTTGTCTGGGTTTGTCGCCGCCTATTTCTTCCTCCATGCATGAATAATGTTGAAACGTTCATTGATAGGTTGCTGGCCATGCCTCTATAGAGGTTTCGGCGACTTCAATCTGACAATATTATGTTAATAAGTCATGATTATGGAAAACTAGTTATTACCACATTATTGCCATTCCTTCTTGAGCACAGTAACGGGAGGTGGAATATTGGCTAGTACCTGCCGGTAACCACTGTAGGGGGGTGGATTTTATTGTACCTACCAGATATAATTCTCATGGCTTCATTAAGTTGGATGTCAATCACGCTGATGTGAGAGTTGTTTTGCCACATCCGACAACAGTATTCCGCCACAGGGTAAACCAGACCAAGACGCAGGCGTTCGCAGGACTGTTGCATCTGCACCCAACTACCTCCAGTTGGAAAATATTCTTAAGGTAGCCCAAAATGTTAGAGACTTCGACTGGTGTTCGCCAGCTTTTTTAATGACTTAAATCCTAAAGTGAAATTTCTCTGCAAAGAAAGACCCTAATCTTATGTAAGAAAATTGTCGTATCCTTGTTGGATAAGCACAGGCGTATCTTGAACTAGAAATCTTGTATTATTGTGCCTGATATAATCTTTGACATGTCCCATACCAGTTCAATGGAATTTAAGGTGCAATGGTACGGTGGTAATCTCAGAATGGTGTGTCCCTGTTGAGTGGCTCCTTCATCGAGTACATATTTGTTGTACTTGTTTTTGTGCTGTGAAACTATTTTCATCAAATCACGTTTTGATAAACTTTTATTGTACTTTTTTTTGTTGTGATACTATTTCCCAGAAATCACGCTTGAATAATCCTTCCTCAATGGAAACTGATTTGTTCCAGGATAAACACGTAATAGAAGACAAGAAAATCTGGTAGAATACAAGTGACACAGAAAGATGAACCGACATTGGCAAATGGCAGACACAGTGACCGGATATTGGCAGTTATGCCCGTCTTTTGCTACTTTCCTTCCTAAAAATTTTTTTTTATTTTTATTTTTTTTCATTTTATTATCATTGATTAGATTTATAGGCGAAACAGCTTTGTAATCCTTTACAAATCAAATCGCAGTAGAAAGCAGCATTAAACTGTCTCCTGACCTAATTAAACACGGCTTCAATCCATTTAGCACTTAGTACGTTGAAAATACTTTACCACCTCATTGCATCACCTCAAACAACAAATCAATTCCATATGATCCCAATATAAACAAAAACTATCATATAAAAAAGATTAATATTATTTTTTTAAATTTATTTTTAACTCTCATAGATTAGATTATTATTACACTGGTTTTACTTTAAAATGGTTGGGATAAAATGGTCACCCATTTATATGTATATCGCCGTTGAGGTGAATTTGAGTTTCGCCGCAACATGTGAGCCTGGACTACTAATTAACTCACTGAGCCGTCAGGTTTTGCTAGCAGGCCTTATTCGCTTGCTTTCCAAATTGATATTCGAATGAAATCCGGGACAAAACTAGGGAACGGATAAGTGCTTGTGCAGGCGCCACAGCAGACGTCTGAATAATTTTGATTAGCAGGGACCATTAGGGCGCGCGGGGGAAATCGTAAGAAGCAGGGACTATAAGCGCGAAGCAAGCTTTCTCCTTCTACGTACTACCTGAAGCACTTGTAGAGCGGCGGGCGGTCACCTCATTAGATTTGTATCGCTTACGCGCGAACCCGGAGTGCTTGGGACAGATATCATTTATCACGAGCTTGCGATCATAGAAGGTCACAGAAGATGATGTTTTGTTACCTATTCCTATTATTGTACGATATGATAAATATAATGTGATAGGAACAATCTCGCTATTTGTGGTAGCAGAGGAGATACATTTAAGTACATCGGAATGAATAGTAATTAATAAACAAGCGGTTACCTTGGAAGTAAACAGTAAATAAATTATTCTTGAAAATCAGTGACTGCTAGTATGTAAGGGCTGCCAGGCTGCAGCGCTAACTAATTTTTACAAAAGCAGTAAATAAAAATAAAAGGTAATTTCCGAAATTACTTTTTATATATACTTTATATTTTGAATTTAGACATAACATTAAATCGCTTCCGCACAAAAATAAATATAATAATGAAATTAGTACCATACTCCGGGTGGAAAACTCGTTAGCCCCTTTTGAAATACTGACTGGCCAGCTGGAGTCATCCGACGCCCGCTTGGTATACGGCGAACGGGGCTGCCGACATCGTAGCACCGCCATAGTTGTGGGTCGGCGCGCGATGAGCGTGTATCGTTTTAGTTAACGGCACTGTATTATATTACGCAAATTCAGTATAAATTCGATTGAAGATATTTTGAAATCCCTCTAAAAATTTGAAATTAAACCACTGGGACAGCCTACACCCACAATAACTTCAAATCAAATCAAAATTGAGCAAAAATAAATCTTATAAAAGACAATTTAATAAAACAAATTAATAAAGCTGTTTCGTGAATATACGATTGTGAAAAAATAAATAGATTATTTTACATTCTATTATTGTTATTTAAAAGTGAATCTTTATGTAGCTCTAGGGGCGTAAAAAAATTGTGGCATTTACAGGAGACACCGTGAAAATAAAACTCACACCTTAAAGGTTCCTCTCATGAATATCGGTCGTGTGAACATAATCATAATCCACATAATCAACAAGTATAGAAAAATAGATATATTTTGTCAAAAATTTTTCCTTGTACAAAATTTTGTGGAGAATTTGAACTGGCGGTTTGGGGGCATGACAAATCTGAGTCATCAAACGAGCCTAACATTTTTAGAGGTTCGATTTATTTAATAGCAGCGTGGATAGAGCAATTCAGGAGCATGCTGAAAGCGATATCGTTTTAAGGGCACAGAAAAGGATAAAAATATTTTTGAGAACCAATATGTTGCGAGAACGATTAAGGGCTTTAGCTATATTATCAATAGGAAAGGATTTGATTCAAAATGGTATGAAAAACTTTAATTCTAAAGTCATAAACAAGTTTGTGAGTTGCAAAAACCGTCGCATGGACTTTGTTTACCGCAATTAATACAATTAAGCTAACAATTTCTAATTAAGTTGTAGTTACTTTTTGTACAATCCTTATCCCTAAAAACTCACGAGCCGCTACTGTTGAAGGTAAAGAATACACATTCCTGCATATAAACACGGTAGACGGTCAATAAATTATTTCGTCTGAAGACATACCGAACCGACGCTGGTGACTGCAACGCTGCTAGAAGATTTTCCTCAGAACGTCGACTTATATCGACTGCCAATATAACAAGAATTGATTAACATTAATCGAAAGGATTAGCATAATCCTGCAGGCAATTACTAGCGGTGCACCTCGATGCCGGCATATATGCACGCGAAACAACTGAATTGTATGTATGTACATAATACAATAATACAATTGCTACTATATGCCAACAACTGCGAACAAGGTTTTGATGCATGGCAAGGACATCATTGAGGAAACTGTTTTAGCTGCAGGACTATTGTTGCAAGAGGCACAAGAAGTCCAGAATACAAATTACAAGAGATGTAGATTACATCATTCGCGAGAATGAGCCAGGCAAGAAGTGAGGATATTATTCATAGCTTTTATTATTATCCCACGGACTTATTTTAAATCTAAGAAAATTGCCTTCTGAGAAAGCACATGAGGAGGTTTTGATCCTGGGGGACATGTTCGGCCATTGCTGAATTATCGGTTTCACCGGGACGACAGTTCCTTTGATGTGTCGATGCTGCTGTTTGTAGTGCCAATGTATATTGCCACCGCAGGAGCATGGTATCCTACATACTCTAGTTGGTGTCAAGGGGTTTCAGTGGTCTTTGACGGAATGTAGGTGCTCTCTCAGTTTCTATATAGGTTTGTACCCAGCTTTATATTTTACCGTCCAAGTAACCTCCTGATCCGGTCCGCTATCAAAACGCTGGTGCATCGTGCATCACGCATATTTGAAACGAAACATCACCAAGATGAACTAGAACACCTGGACCAGACCCTGTCTCTTTCTAACAGTGGTAACAACGACAATGTATCATTCGACGACGAGAGTTCGAGCACGGCGAACACTTCGTTCTCTCCGCTGAAGACGTTTACCGCAGTTCTAAACGAAACGTACGGAGGCAGTTTCCGTGGGTCACGGTTGTTAAGCCCGGAAAGATTATTAAAATAAGTTGTTTATTTTGTCAATCGTAGTAGTTTCAAAATCCAACTACTACGAATCTTTTATCTGGGATTCATGTCTATATCAAGATTCATTCCTTGTTGCTTATTATTTTGAATTATCGTTGAAACAAGCGGGACATCATTTGTTGTGTCTCTCCTTAATATCCTAAATAAGATAAGATTTTCAACATGGTTTGACTGTTACCTGAACATTTACCGTTCTTTTCATTACCCAAGTATGATTCTTATTGTGCTAAGAGAAGGATAACTTTTAAGGTCATGTCAAACATACAATTACATACGTAATGTAACAATTTTTTATACCAAAATTTCATAAAAATTGTTAATTTAACTTGGTTGGCGAATGTATGGTATATAATTCTAAATCATGTCAGTAAAAGAAAATGTAAACAAATTATCTTGTTTAGCAAATCCATTCATTAGTATATAATACATACGTGTCTGTACATACATGTACATGTATGTATATATATATATGCAGGTTACAACAAAGCAAAGTAAGTTCTCATCGAAAGAGTGAGTTATATATCTTTAAAGTGTTATAACCTGCACGAACCACGTGTTGCTTTTACATTACCCAATTTGTCTGGTCTTCCAATTCTCTCACACAGAAAATAGACGATCAGAGTAGTCTTGAACGATACTATTCTCCTCATAATCATGGTTAGTTGCGATATGCCGTGCGCGACTGGAGAAATACTTTTGCAAGTGGAGAGTGAAGTCTGAACGTGAGCGGATAAGGAAAGGACATTGGCGTAAGTTTTAGCGTAATACGGTGTATTTCATCGATGAAAAAGATTATAGCTGTAATTTTTTATAGTAACAACTACGGGCATGTACATAGTTGCAGTTGTGAGAAGCGAATTTCAAGTAGCAATAAATGCATGAAAGTTGAAATAATATTTCATATAGTTTTTTTTAAGTGAAGAAGTTGGGTGGTTGAGTTTAACATAATCCATTCTTCTATTACTAGTATAATAGGCATAAAATAATATTTCACATTAATAATTCTTATCAGAACAAAAAAAGAATAGCAGTCGTAACTTCCAAATTATTACTTGCAAAATAATGTAATT
The DNA here is from genome assembly GCA_031763485.1 of Osmoderma eremita. Classification (NCBI taxonomy): domain Eukaryota; kingdom Metazoa; phylum Arthropoda; class Insecta; order Coleoptera; family Scarabaeidae; genus Osmoderma; species Osmoderma eremita. Next base: position 19,780 of record JARFOC010046669.1, on the reverse strand, counting down.
GCTGGTGAAAGGACGCACAACGAACAACATGTTGTAGCAAAATGGATCGAGGAAGAGGGACGTAAAATAAACCCTCCTAAGACGACCACAATAGCATTCACAAGAAGGAGGAAACTGGACGGCCTAGGACCGTTAAGACTCCTGCGTGAAGCAATAAAATTGTCTGGGGAAGTAAGATACCTTGGGGTTATTCTGGACCCAAGGATTAATTGGAACAGAGAGCTTCAGAGAGACCAAACCAAGCCAGAGATAACACTTATCTTGGAGGAGAGCCCATGGAAAAACATGAGGATTAAAACCAAGAATGATGTACTGGAAGTACATCACGGTGGTTAGACCCATGATCGCTTATGCATCCTCGGTATGGTGGACAAAGGTGCAGCAACAAACTGCTATAACCGAGCTCAGCAAGATACAGAACTGTTTGAGCATAAGAGGAGCAATGCGGAGAACGTCGACAGCACGAATTGGAATCCCTTCTAAACCTCCCGCCGCTTTATGTGGTGATAATGGGGGAGGCAAGAATAGAGTATTCCCGGTGGCTAAAATCCCCGAGCAGCACATATGCAGAATTGGGGCAGACCATGTGGAAGGAAACCTATTGGAAATGAAAACAAATGATTCCTATACATATATTTAACAAGAATTTCGAGGTGGAAATCACGGATCGGAAGAGCTGAGAAAAAGCAGCATACAGGAACAACCTCGGGAAGCTCGCTTGGTCTACCGACGGGTCAAGGACCGAGCATGGATCTGGATCTGGAGAATATAGTGAGGTGGGGGATCATCCCACTAGGAAACTACGGGCAGGTACAGGCAGAGGTGCACGCAATAGAAAACAATAAGAAGGCGTCTAGTAATAAGCGGATCTATATTGCAACGGATAATTAGGCGACATTTAGGGAAATATAGAACCATAAAATTACATCAAGACTAGCTTGGGAATGCGGGCATTCGGGAATTGTAGCCAATGAAAGGGCCGATGCGTTAGCGAAGATCAGCGTCTTCATACATGGGCCAGAGCCTGCCCTGGGAGTGTCTAGAAACAGAGTACGAGGGCAGATACGAAAGTGGGTCCAAGAACAACATGAAGAATACTGGAAAAATACAACCAGACAATCTCATGGCAAAACCTTTATCAAGGAGCCATTAGTAAAGAAGGCTAACGAATTACTAAATCTTAGTAGGAATCACCTTCATACAGTAATAGGTCTCCTGGCAGGACATTGCGCACTGAAAGGACCCCTACAGAAAATTGGAGTTGACATTGAGGACCCAAGCTGCGGACTGTATGAAGGGGCAATAGAGATCGCATACCACATCCAATGTGAATACAAGGACTTGGATCCTAGAGGACAGGCAATCTTTGGAAAACCAAAAATGAATCCAGAAGACTATACAGACCAACCGGCCCGAGATCTGTACAGATTGGTATGGGAATGCGTGGTGTAGGGCATTGGTACAAAAATGGAAGATAAATACAAAAAGCCAAAGGCTGCAGTGTTCCGGAGACTTATGTCAGACGGCTCCTATAAGGAAAAAGAATTGCTGGTGAAAATTGCACCGTTACTGGTGTACAAAGTAAACAGTTTACGAGATTAATATATTTTGCCCATAGATTATTGTTGGTGACAAACAAATTAAATATTCCATACGTATTAACTGCTGTGTTGTAACTTTTGTAACAACTAATACAACATAATTAATTAATTGATGATTTAACTTTATTGTCTACAATCGGCAATTAATTATTGAAAATGCCGTTTATGTATAGCACATAATTACCGATCAAGCAGTCGATCACTGAAACCTTATCATTTTGTTTCTACCTGATTGTATTAGGTGGTTTTTGTTTCTTGAAATACGTATGGTGTTTTTCATATTTTTTATCTGCCAGAAATTCGCCGTAGTCTTGAAAAACAATTCTTTTCCACAACGCTTATTAAAAATGGGTTCTTTGGCGTGGAAACATTTAATCCTAAAGGAAAATATAAAATTCTATCAACAGATAGATGTTTTTGAAGGGTCAATATACTTCCTATAATATTAAACAGTTTGAATAATATTGCAATGAAGGGTGCAAGGACATACTATTATAGTTCGAGAACGGCTGTCGAGCTAAATAAAGGTTTAAATGTTTTGTGTTGCTTGGGATATTACACATTGCTTGGAGGTGTCTTTCTGCATTAACATATTCAAATTACTCGTGTCCCGTCTTGGCGACTTAAAGCTCAATTATAAAGTTAAAGAATTGTGGAAATGGTGTCTAGTATGTCCATTACAGCAGGGTTCAATTGGTTTATATAGTTTTGGAGAAAACACTATTTTTACTTCTGTAAACTTATTACTGCATTACCTTATACTGCATATGAGGTCTGGGCTATGCGTTTTCGCTAACTCTGCTATATTCGTTCCAATAACTTCCGTGACATAGCCAGCATATATATGATTAACTCAGTAATTGATTAAAATAAATAAAATGATTGATTTATTTAATTCGTCTTATCAATAAGTTTATTGTACCAATTTATGGGTATTTAATACTAAGTTTTATTTATTTTCATATAACTCATTTATGTATATTTATTACAAGTGCATCATAATTACATTGTAACTAAAAGTGCTCTTTCTAGTTGGATTTGTGGAATATTAGATTTCAGTAAAACTCTTAAAGGTATTGTCTTATGCCGATGCAGGGATTTGCCAAATTATAGCGTATTAGTTAAACTGTTTGAGTACTCTATTAAACATTTCGCGTATTTTACATAAAAATTTGGTTTTTCATCGAGACTTGGTCTATTTGGACTGCATTTTTTGGCGCATCCACCATTCTTAAATATCACTTAATATGAACCAATGTAAACTGTTGTTTCTGAAGTGGTTTGAAGTACGGACGAATATTAAATATAAAAGTTCTCCAATAACTTATTATAACATAAACTATGATATTTGTGAATTTTGTTTCGTGCTATTACCAGATAGTTGATTCAAAATTTTTAAGGAGCAATTTTTTATGATTACTTGAATAAAGAAATAATTTGAATTATTTTTTTATTTATTTTTATATTTATAACGAAAACTACAAGAAAAACAAAAACACTGAAAAATGTTTAAAACATTATCATAAAATAGTTATAATATTATCATAACTATTTTCTTATAGGGATTCTGTGGTACTTATTGACTAAGATTTCGCTTTTAAGTTTTGCATTTTATCATCGTACACCAAACTGCCTATTTTTTATGAATCCTCAGGATTCATAAAATAATCTTAATCTTCATGAAATGATCTTATTTTGATCATTTTACGATCAAGTTTTAGTAATTCTCCGGTTTTGACATGATTGGGTGAAATGCACTCCTTGGCATGTACCAAACCAGGAGATTTGCTCCAAAATTGGAGCCATAAGTGGGGCATTTAATATTTTTTCTATTTTATCGAAAATTTGTGGACACAGTGTACCTGCAACATTTATTATTATTCACTAGTATTTTTTAGCTACTAAAATCATTTAGAGTTTATCCGTACGAAATAATAGGATATAGTGGCTTGAAATAGTAATACTAAAAAAATACCCTTACCACCTTAAGAAGTGAAGAGTTAATAACACAGTGTTATTGTTATATTTTGTATAGGCTTTATTCAGAACTGAACATGTATAATTATAAACAGTACATTATATGTTCCAACACACATTCTACATATATGGTTTTTATACACTGTCAAATCAACTATAAACAAACAACTGAACTTCTCTCTCGTTAACTAGAGAAAACAACTACCCACTAGAATGATAAGCATACATATATAATATCTCAACAGTTATTCAAGTGGTGTTCTGGTGAGAAGTAATTTCTACGGGCAATTAAGACTCATTAAATTTAAGTAATTCTCATTCACGTATACAAGCAAGAAAATATTGTTTTCAGAGGAATATTTTAACTTCTTGAAAATTCAATACTATCTATTTTTATATCAAGATAAATTCCTTTTCTGATAAGAAAGCAAGTTCTTGGAAGAAGTAACTTTGATATTCTGTGTAAGTACCTACTTCGTTTTCTTCCATTTACCAGGCGTATTCAAAGGCGTCTCTTTCTCGAAGTTATAATTTCGCATATTTCATGTTATTATTTTCTTATGTCAAACTAGGTACTTACTTGGAATAAACTTCGTGCTTATTTGGGGCGAGTCATATAATGTATGTACCTACTTGTGGAAAGAATTATATACATGTGTTTGGGTGCAGATACACCCTAGAGTAAAATTCTCGGAAGTCGTACTTAATAGTGTATAGCGCTGATAGTGTTGTCTGAGATTTTATGTTCTCTCAAACACAATGCTTAGCACTGGACATTAGAAGAAACAATTCTGAAGAGTTTTGGTCTCAAGTGTATCTGCACCTTAACATAAAGGTACAGCAGATATTAATTAATATTCCATTCCATAAAAATACCAACTATAAAGTATGTAAATATGTAATTTTATATTTACTATTTATTTAACTAACACTATGAAATCATTATATAATAAACTAAGCTAAATAAACTAAACTAAAACATTTTCTTAATTATAGTTTATACTTTGGTAATGTTATAACAATTTTACTGGAAAGTACATGGTTAGGTACTGCAAATATTGTCAAAAGATACTAACAATGGTTTATTTTCTAACTTAACCTAACTTAATGTATACCTTGTTTCACGGCATCTTCAATATTTTTCTTTAAATTGAACCTATAAAAAATGGCCTGTATGTCGCACCCTTACTTAAAATTCCTCACACATATTTTACTGTAAATCGTACATCTGCATCAACGTCTTGCAATAATACATAAACAGCCACAAAATTAAAGCAGGTACTATTATTATTTATATATTATGTCTATTTACCAATATAATTTTCCTCTGTACCTACAACACGGAAAACATTCACTGATGGATTCTCCTATCATATGACTATTACATTTTAACGTAAAATAACGAAATCCGGATATATCTACAAATTTCGGCGTCATCTACCCTACAAGTTCAAGCAACCAATAACAAAAAAAACATAATGATACATGGTGGTATCATAACGTGTACAATGCAACCAATCACATTATTTTGATTTTCTAAATATCTATTTATTACCGTCAAACCCGGCTATGTTTTCAAACAATAAATTCATTTCTTGACTAAAGAAACATTTTAAGAAAAAGGTTTACTAGCGCCAAGAGTAACAGTTGTATTACGCGTAGTAAATATTCTAGACACAAGAAAAAAATTACTTCTCTTAAAGAAATTGACTCAAGAACATCTAATTTCTTGCGATTAGAAAATACTTTTGTCTGTGCAGAATATTACATCTAACATTATTTTCCTTTGCAGATTCTATTGAAGATGGAAACGTATCTAGAGTTCTTCACTAAGTGAGGTGGTAAGAGTATTTTTGTTTTAGTTTCATCAGAGTTTATATGTGTGGTGGGTGTATTATAAGCTAGCGCTTCGCCCGCTTAGTAGTTATTAGCATTTCTTACATTTTTTTTTATCTAGACAAGGATTATATAATTTTATAATAGGACAGTACTTTTTTAAATTAAAATACGTATTTCTTATAATCCTACCAATTTAAGCCTGTTGCATCTAGTATGCTACAGCTTGAGAAATTATAGCAAACGATTGCACTATTTTATGTCTTACTTATTGATATAAAAAATAGTTGTGTAGCATTCGCTAAAAATTTCAGGCTGTTCAGTCGAATTCGAGAGGAGACTCAGAAGTATTGTCAACGACAACGAATGCATGTTTATTATGGCCCAATATGAACATTTAATTTCGCGGACGGTGGCGGTAGGCGGCCGAGATACCGGCGATGGTCTTCAGCAAAACGGTGGTGGAGGCAGATTATTGGTGGGGAAGAACTTTCCAATACACCTGAGGGTTACAATGGGCACGCGCCTAGGGTTTCTCTTGCGAAATTACAAACTGGGAACTCTCGTTTAGAATCAGTCTGGTTACAGGCGTCGAGACGCCCGCTTCGGCGTCGTCAAACCGGACGCGTTCTGTCAACAACCTGCGAATATGAGGAAGATGATAAACGCTGCCGTACGTCTTGCACATATTTCCATGATTGTTGTTTAATTCGCACACTTCGTTTCGTGAAGAAAACTGACGGTTGTTCCGGTAAGCTTTATTTAATTGATATTGTATGCATCTATGTATATATTTTTTTAACCTACTTTCGGTGTTATGCGAATATAAACATAAGGAGGAATGTGGTTCACATATTGTGCTATTTGTTTGTAGATGAAATGTCCTTGTGATAAGAGTGCACTTTATTTTTTATTTATAAAGTTTATCTTAAAATAATATATTTACGCTTTGCAGTTACCAATTTGCAGGGTAACAGTATGTGTAATTAAATTGTAATGTGTATGAGATATGAGAGAAGTTTAATTTATACTTGCACAACAAGCTATTATGTTAACAAACAAAAATTTTTAGGTGCTTATATATTATTGTAAGAATCACACACGTGTACAAAAAATATTTGTGTTTGGTATAATTAAAAGATAAAGCAACGTTAAAATCACTCAAAAGCAGTCGTGTAATGAACAAATTGTATGTCAATACGCTTATATGTACTACAAGAATATTAATTAACACTAAACGTACGAACCGAACGCTCAATGCCAACACGTATATCGCATTAATAAAATGCCTTAATAAATCTAACTAATTAATTCTATTCGTGCAAAATAGGGTAGCTGGTCAGACAGCAGGCAGTTAACTTTTATAAGGATTCGTTAATTAGTATCGGTTTCTTTTAATTAATGCCTTCAGCGCGCAATTAGACGTCCATTTTTCTTGCACCAGATACTAAATGCGGGGTGAATGTTAAATCAAAAATAATTTTCCATGTTATCAGATCTGCATTCATTTAATGTTAATTGTTGTTATTAAGTTAAGCTTTTTCAATGCAATTCCCGACGTAAAATCTCTTTTTACCACCTGAAAAGCGATAAAACATAATCGGAAACATTGATGTTACAAACACGTTTGGGATGAACGCATCACAAACAATACCTTTCTGCGTAAAAATTAAATTAAAAAAATATGTGGGCTTCATGGTTATGTCCTGTTCACAAGTTGGAAATTTTCAGATCTCCATAGTTACTCGTAAACATCAAGGATTGTCTCTACTTATCTACTTCGCTGTATGTTTTAATTTCAGTGCAAAATGTCTTTAGCATACCATAGTTGATTTGCATATTAAAAATCAGTTCTGAACATACAACATCTGTTCCTTTAATAAGGAAGGATATTTATATTGAATATGTATTCTTTAAGTACGCATAAAATCATTCAAGTTTTTGTGTTCTTACAGGTACATACGTATGTATACTGCATTCGTTTTTGAAGTCCTTTTATTTAAAATACTTCTATTTCAGCTGGCCAATCAGTATCATTAATAGTCTTAGAATGGTGTAAGTCTGCTTTTGCTCTTTATGTACGCTTAATATAATAAGAAAATTGTAAATGTGTAAGCTTAACAACCCTTTTTATCAAGCTCATAATTATAACTAACTCACTGCTCCTTCTCAGTTCCGAAAGTTTTATTTTTAACCTCAGAGAAAATATTTTCATAAGGAAACCTATGATTGAAAACAGCAAACATGACCGGTCCATGTTTGCTAGTTCATTTTCTCTTAATTTGATCATGACCATTCATTACGTTAATACGGCTACTAATATTTCATGATTACCCTCATCAGATTAATTAGAATCTGTTCACAGAAACTTAGGTTATGGATTGGGCCATTGCTTTGTTAGTCACATCCTCTAGTAAATAACTCTCTTTATCAAGTCCATAATTATAACTAGCTCACTGTTCCTTCTCAGTTCCGTAAGTTTTATTTTTAACCTCAGAAGAAATATTTTCATAAGGAAACCTATGACTAACCTAAAACTGCGAACATGGATGAGTCTTCTAGTTCATTTTCTCTTGATTTCATCAAGACCATTCATTGCGTTAATACCGCTACTAATACTTCATGATTATCCTCATCAGATTAATTAGAATCTGTTTACAGAAACTTAGGTTATGGTTTGGCGATTGCTTTGTTAGTAACATCCTCTATAACTTATAACTTAATTAGAAATATCAAATATTCCAAAACATCCAACCGAAAAAATACCAGTATAGGGCCATGGTTAATTGTAAGCATTACCATACATAACTTAATATGCTCTTTTTTTAATTTACTCTGCATCTCTAAAATCTGTCCTTTAGTAGTTCTTGTTTGCTATAGGATCACCTCCATATATCTGAAGTCTTTCGCCACTGACTGTCCTCCAATCCTCTTTAATCGTCTATTGTTCTCTTGCACCGTATTCCTCTCCTTCAATGATCTTTCGATTTGTCAAATGTAATACTGTTCGGGTGCTGTATATGCTCCTTCTATCGATTTTTGCTAACAATTATCAGTAGATATTGATGTAATGGTCCAAATCTTATGCACATGGTCTTCTTCGCCAATATTCTATAAAATTGCGGATTCCAGAAACAAGCCTTAACTCTTTCGGTTATACCTTCCCTTCCTGAGGCATTTCCAGTTCTTCGTTGCTCCTTTCAAATCCTTGTCGATGTATCAGTTCCTCTTCAACGCTGCCTCGACTTCTTTTCTCTTTCTTCGCTAAAAATTGTTTACGTCTTTGACTGCTCTAGCCCTTGGAGTGTGTGGTTTTGCATTAGAAGATTGCCCAAACCATGACGCTGTCAATAATATTTTTCCGTAAAAAATAGTAGATAGCTGATCTTCCTCTTATAACTGTGTACTCACCGCATTAAGTGAAACTTAGTGTATAATTATAATAACCTGCATCCAATTCTATTCATCTGTTAACACGTGGATAAAAATTTCAGGAGTACAATGTTGTAAAGTTCTAATATACCTACTGGGAAATTGATGAGTACACAAATGTTAATCATTAATACATAAAATAATTTATAAGTGGGTAACAAAACTGAGTTTGGATAATTTTACATAATCAACTTGCATACTGACACTGCATTTTTAAACTTCTTAAAAACTGTCATATTCACCGACTTAGTTTCAAGTAATAAAAGGCGGCTTCTGCGCACGTGCATAAAGTAACGCATGGTAGGTGATTCTAGGAAATGGCGAACCGATCCTATTTAAAATAGCTGCTATATCTCCTACGTACTATAAGTCGAAAAACAGTAAACTTTTATTGATTTCTGACAATGCCATTAACAATGGAGGAAACAATAACATTTAAATGAATGCCAATGGTTGTAAAAGGGTAGTAAAAAGGTGTTAATAAGAAACTATAAAACCAGTTCAGAATTTCTTTTATTATCTGCGCAAAATTGACCTTTCTAATGTAATCCAACCCGATAATCTTAATTACCCACAAAAATTAAATGTATTTTCAAGTCTCCTTAGCGTTTCGTTTCTAATGGGTGCCTTTATTACGCCTTTTGGTCATAAAAAGGGAATGACTTGAACCTGCTACCATGTTGAATTTAAAAAACCTCTATCTTATATACTACTTAATCGTTAATCATCGTGCAACGGGACCAGTGAAAATTAGTTACAATGACATAAACGACATCCTATGAATATAAATACTTCTATATCTATTTTTACAATGAAAGGCAAGCAATATACTCTGGATTATGAATACAACAGGCATAAACAGATACAACATTGATTCTGCCCTTATAACCAATGTCCCAATATATTGCTTAGTCGTTAAACATCGTGCAACGATCGGCAACGATCTGTTCACCAACGATCTGTCAGTTGTCTACGGTGCTATATTGAATAATTATTGTAACCGTGAACGACAAGCAACGGTTATTATATTTGCGATCATGAAAAAACCCAAGCGTATACACAACAAACAAATGTTTGTTTATGCCTGTTATATTCATAATCTAGAAATATTGCTTATTGCTTGTCTTTCATTGTAAAATAGATATAATAGTATTTATATTCATAGAATGCCCTAGAATATATTGTATGGCAAGTATACACAAATTCAAAACGAATGCAAGATCTTAATTGTGAGGTTATAGATTTAGGGAATGCATGTTTATCCGTAATATACGAATGCATCGTTGTGTTTGTATATGCTTGGGTTTTTTCATGATCGGAAATATAATAACCGTTGCTTGTCATTCACGGTTACAATAATTATTCAATATAAATAACTTTGCCGGCAACGGCTTAGACAACTGACAGATCGTTGGTGGACCGATCGTTGCCGATCGTTGCACGATGTTTAACGACTAAGCAATATATTGAAATATTGGTTATAAGGGCAGAATCAATGTTGTATCTGTTTATGCCTGTTGTATTCATAATCCAGAGTATATTGCTTGTCTTTCATTGTAAAAATAGATGTAGAAGTATTTATATTCATAGGATGTCGTTTATCGTTATGTCATTGTAACTAATTTTTACTGGTCCCGTTGACAATTATTAATAAGCTGATTGTTGCCGATCGTTGCACGATGATTAACGATTAAGTAGTATATAAGATAGAGGTTAAAAAGCGGGAAAAAGCAATGTTGATAGTGGCGGTCTAAGAATAGGATTGTTCTCGAAGTGCTACGTCTGACATTATTTTTTTCCTTTGTGGTTTTCTGCTGAGGATGGCAACTTAGTTACCGAAATACGTATACAGAGTTCTTTACTCAACAAAGTGGTAAGGGGTATTTTTAACTTAAAAAAAAAGTTCAAATAGTAATTTGAAACAGTTTATTTATATAATGCTTAAAATGTCAATCTCGGGCTATTCTTAATTAAGTGACTGCGTTATAATAATTTGAAGACGTACGCGCTGGCTATTACGTCTGCGCGAAGAGCGCAAAATTTGCGAATACGAGATGTTGTCGTTGTGCATTGGAATGGAATGTTGCTGCCATCATTAAGTGCCACAAACATCACTACTGCGCGGTTGTCGGTTGTTGTTTCCAATATGAATGTCGAACTTTAAAGGACAAAAAGTTAAATATTCAACTGGACGAAATTAACAATGAATTCAAGGCGTATGAAATACTTTACAGGTATGGGATCAAAAACTATCGAAGCGTTGTTGCGATGCAACCGTCTTCAAGAGTTAATGGAGCATTCGCCATTATATTTATGAATTGACGCCGGAGCATTTTTTTAAATGTAAGATTCCTTGGGAATCCACATCGTGTCCTAACAATAATTATGAAAGTAAAATGAAAGATTTTAACCATTTTATGTAAGTTTAAGGACTTTTAGCGTTGATATTCTAATTTTATAATAAGCAAATTAACGGAGCGTCATTGCAGACACGATTATAAAGAATGCCTCGAACTAACAGTAATATTTCTCAATGGCGAACGAAAAAACATAAGAATTTGAAGATAGGATAAGATGATTACTTGGAACATCTAAAACTCAACATTAACACTACAATTGGAAGAAAAATGCTTCTTAATATGATCTTATATAAAAAGAAATACAAATTAGATTTTTAACTTTCCTTTATATACGAGGGATGTGCGGTTACTAAGGTACGTTTGCGCGACACACCGCCTACGTCGCTCCGATCAGATTGACAGTTGCACGCGTTTTAGATGCCCATATGTACTGCATAGGTGACTAATGTCATTGCCTTAGGTTCAGTACAACGTGTGCAATGACAGCCGCACAATGTCAGCTCCGATCGAAACATACTTCAAGTTTGAAGTGCGGGCTGTCATTCGCCTTTTGCGTGCTAATAATGAAACACCTACCGAAATTCATAATAAAAATACTGAACACTTACGGAGAAGCCGTTATGCGTCGCAAATAAGTTAGTGTTTGGTGCAAACAGTTCAGAAGTTGACGCACAGCTCGGAACGATGATCCCGAAGGTGTGCGAAAAAAACCATCAACAACGAAAACGGATGAGAATCAATTAAAAGTCAATACGAGAAGATCGTCGGTTGAAAATACAGGAGGTTGGACTACTGACCGGCATTCCTCAAAGTTCTGTTAATGAAATCGTATCTGAATTAGGCTATCGAAAAGTGCGAGATGGATATCAAAAGTGTTGACCGACCAACACAAAATGCAACAAATGGCGACGGCAATGGAGCTTTTAACGCGATACCATACTCCAGAATCAAAAGAAGACTCGATGACGTAGAAGCATCCGAGTTCACCAACACCGAAAAAATTCAAAATTCAGCAGTCTGCAAAAAAGACAAAGGCAAGTGTGTTCTGGGATATGCAAGGCATTTTTCTCACAGAGCTTTTACCACTAAAAGCAACAATCAACAGCGATATTTATTATCGAATTCTCGAAAAACTACACAAAGCCATTTGGCAGAAAAGGAGAGGAAGGTTGTGTTAAATGTACCTTAGTAACCGGACATCCCTCGTACAACAACAAATAAACATTTATATATTATTATATTAGTACAATAGCCTTTATGTGGAATATATACGAACTAGATACAATTTGCGATCATTACCTAATATAGTTGTGATAGAACGTCTTTTGTTTACATCTAGACAAATTCCACAATAATATTATCTTAAAGAATTAAGATATCTAAGCTAAGTGTTCTTAACAAATCGTTTCTTATTGCTGATAAATTATTGTCGCCGCCTATGCCTTGTCACTAAAATGTCGTCTTTCTGTCGCGGTTGTTGTATAATTAAGGAAATAAGAGTACACGTTAAGAGAATAAATGGTTAAAGGGAAGGTAAGATGAGGAAAAGCTATCCAATCTCACTCCTTTTCTCTCCTTACCTTATTTAGTGTTGATGATGTGAGTAGCGTTAATTTGCGGGAATCTAAATTATCTAGACGTGCTCTTACGTTTATGTATTTAGATATAAATATTAAATTACTAATTGATTTTTCTATCTTGTTTTCACTTATGAAACAACAGGTTTTATAATCCATTTAAATGGTTGTGGCAGTAGACTATAACACTTAGCACTTGAGAGGCCCCATGGGCAATTCAATTTTGAGCTGATTCTTTTCGATACCATTATCAAGAAAGAATGATAACTGCTAGTAAGTATTTTGTATAACATTTAGTACAAGTGATCTCGAGTATTTCATAAAATTGATTTCACACACTTTTCAATCTTATTATTTCAGTTTCAATACTTGTAAGCGATTATCTGAACACATTATAGTGTCTAAACTTGTTCGAATAAGTGATTTTGTTAGGATGGTATAGGATATTGCATTTTTGATGTAGGAGATATAGCGAAATATTCAATTTTGCAAAAGTTTTAACTATATATATATATATATATATATATATATATATTAATTATATAATAATTCTTATAAAGGATAGAGATTCATAACGCATACGACCCCTACGAAGAGCTTAAAATACAAGACATGGACTGGACTAAAGTTTTGAACAATTCTTTGGGAATTGTATCCCATTCTCTCTGACACCAATTTGTAATCTTTGAAGAGTTATAGGTGGTATCTTTCGTGCAACAATTTTTCCCAAAGCATCCCAAGTATGTTCTATTGGATTATCATCTGCGGAATCGGTTGGTCACTCCATTCTCTCTATACCGACTTCATGTAACCTGTTGTACACGAGGTTTGCTCGATGGGAACGAGCATTATCTTCCATAAAAATGAATTCATCTCCCACTTCTTCTGCATATGGTAGAATAATTGATCGAAGAATCACATCCAAATATCTCTGGAGACTGAGAGTCTATTTTGTATGAAGTAAACGTGGGTGTGAACTCCGGTACTTCATTATACGAGGGATGCCTTGAACCACGAGGGGCGAAGTAGTAGTGATACAAGTTCTAGTTCACTTTCTGATGGCAGGCGGCGCTGTAGTTAGTGTAATTCTGGTACAAACGGTAACGCGAGAAACCATTTTATTGTTGATGCTTGTCAGATGCTGCAGTCAGTTGCAGAGATAATATAGTAAGGATAGATGGAGCACTTAACGTTAAAATTGTGTGCCTATCCCTCTGGTGGTCTCCGAACCCAACTAAACAGACCACCGCGCCAAATCTCATATAATTCAAACGTTACAGGATGCATAATGTCATCCAAAATTCTATTGATTCTTCTGTACAACCTTTTTTTCGCATAATGTAATTCACAAACTGTGCCAAAAAGTGTGTGCATTCTACCATGCAGGTTTTTAAGTAGCCCATGTTCTATTTCCAACTATAATTCTGTTCAAAAAGTGAAGTTATATTTACAATTGGATATAACATTTTTGCTTACCAGACGGAATACAACAAACACACTGTTCAGATTACTCCTGTCCCACAAAATTGTTGGATCCACTTATTTTTCAAACACAATAACGCACCAACCAACTTTAACAATAATTTTATTCACGTACTGACTCCTATAATAGCAACTTACACACTAAATGCTCTGAAGGAAAACAATTTGCTCTAACATTAATCTACCCTACTCAACAAAAACGTAGCCATTAGGAATATAATTACACTAAAAAGTACAGTCGGGTCCTGGTACGTGGCGATGAATCATTTTTAGCTCGACGTGCGTTAACAAAATAATAATTAATTAGGGACACGTTAATCTTTACAGACGAAATACACTATAATAATAAAAATAACGATAATGATTAAACAATAAGTAAAAACCAAAAGAACTACTAACTAAACTAAATTAAAGGAATTGTAATATAAATTTAAAATACTTATGCAGAGTTCTAGAATTTTACACTCAGGCCCTCTATTAGATAAAGTTTTGCACAACTTCTTATTGTTTGCGTTTGAACTGGGTAGTACCATTTCTACGTGGTCGTCTCCAAGTTTCGAAAATGCGATTGCAGAGTGGATACATTATGCTTTGGTTTACTCCAAGATCTTTGTTGTGGTATTTCACTTTTGAATTGACCTATGGTCCTCCAAGCTTCGGTCACTGACAGATCGCCTGTTTCGATTTCGAACGACACTCAAAAATACAAGTCTTCACTAATTACAGCGGTTAAACTTTTGCATACTAATCCAGAGAGCGCCTTTTATACCGTACAGGGAGGTTCGCTTTAAAACATCAATCAACATTTTAAAACACATATGTGTTATCGGTTTATTGTTTAACGAGGTGGTTACTGGTTTATAGAAATATTTGTAGGTGCTATATTAACTGACACCACATTTTATTACCAATTATGTGAAATAATCATTGATTGCTTTGGATAGGGTACTGCAGACTAATTTTTAAACAAGTTAATAGCGTTTTGTGTATAAATAACTTGCAAGATTTGTAAATCGTCTTAAACGCTAAAAAAATTGATGTTAGTAGATGTGATATGCCTGTATTTTTTCATGCTCATACACTATCTAATAATTTTAGTAAAATTATTACAAGCAACACTAAACTGAACCTCAACAGCCACAAACTGACTTTACGCATTATTTCAAATGTCAACAACAAAGTGCGTTGCGGATTCCTTAAGTCGGCGCTGAAAATTCTACAAAGAAATGGAAAATTTGAGGACGTATTTGCATATAGTGTTAACAAATCTCGGAAATAACAATTTTACGTAATTATTCAACTTCCTTTCTTTAGCTATCGGATGCCATGGCTAATTCATTTCGCATAAAAACCAGAGAGCGTGGCAAATTCTTTATACATGTGCTGCAATATTGACATTACTGGTTACTAGGGCTTTTTCAAAATATCCTCACCTAATATTAATTTTAGGTAATTCTTTATCAAAAGCTTACTGATTTATTGGAATTTGGTGAAGAAAGACAATTTAAAAAGGAGTTGACCTTGGTATGATTTTGAATTTCTCAAAAGGCTGTTAAATTAGGCCTTGATATTCCTAAACTTCTTTCTGAACCTGTCTTTCGTAAAACAATAGTTTCGAAAATATTAAGGTACACAACATTAAATGGTACACCGTTAAAGTGATCTGGTAATAGCTACTTTCTAGAAATACAGATTTTAAAACGCGTTGGAATGCTTAGTTAGTGAAGATAATCGGAAAAAAATAAATATCTGCAAAACAAACAGAAACTTACAGACTTGTAAAAAGAGCAATAATAACAGGCCTAATAAACATGCATATAACCCAGAAAATCAGAAGAGGCCGAAAATCGGCAACCTTTTAGTTAAAATAAAATGCTTTATGGCCCAGCCACACATCTAGGACTCATCCAACGCAGGTGATCAACATGAGCATTATCAAGAACAATCTTAATGCTTCCCGCAAGAGAACTACTAAGATCTATCTGGGAGCCAAAAAGTAAAGGTGAAAAAGAATCTGGACCATTAATGAATGCGAGATCGATGAAATGCTTAAAGGGGAGGATATTGAATGGCAAGAAAACTAGTGAAAACCTAGAAGAACGTGCTAAGAGCTGGTAGAAAGGGATCTAGATGTAATGGCAGTTAAGCACAGGAGAAGGGTAACAAAAGGCAGGTTCGTGTGGTTCATTTCTTGTCGTTGCAGTAAATGTGTGAAAATTGATTGTCGTGTGCTTAATTTTTCTTATCACATTCTTGAATATCATCCAATGATCTCCCTCTAACAATCCTGATGTGTAATCGAGTTTTCTTGAAAATGCCGTAACGTGAATTCATACAAGCGACGCGGATGCAGTACATTGCGGTGGGGGGACGATTAACGGTTTACAACAATCCGGGTTATGCGTTTTCGCGCGAATGTGCGCAGGAGGAAAAGGAAAGATTTAAGCGAATTCATAATCCGCAATAATTTGTTAATTAGAAACCCAGCGCGGCGTCGCGTAACTAGATTTAAAAGCGACGAAGCTTAAGCAGTCGCCCGTGTCCTACTCCCGGCGCTGTAATCAGATATTTGCCTGCCCCGTGGCATTTATTTATAATTACTTCTAGACCTTAAAACCCCTCCCCCATTCTCCCCAGTCGCCTTGGGGCAAACTAAAGCGCCGCAGTTACTGAATCCCCTGTGACGCCTTCATCCAGTGGCGTACTAGATCCGTTTAAGCTATGTAGTTTTAGGCAATCCGTTTTACCGGTGTCGAAAGATCGCTCAAGAAATTCCAATGTAAACAATTTCTGATAAATTCCACAACCCTAGAGTCAATAGGACCGCTAGAAAGGAAATTTGTTAAATTACCGTTTCATAAAATCTCAAAAGGAATAAATAGTGTGTTTAAAAGCCACGTAACCTTCTGGGAAATCCGAAGGACATATCTTATCAAAAACAAAGGTCGGAAATTTATGAGATTTCATGCGCCGGCTGTGATAAGGTTTATATCGGACAGACAAGAAGAGCTATAGAAACACGGTTTAAAGAACATATCGCCCATTACCGTTATAATAGATCAAAAGAATCGAGTGTAGCGCAACACATGATTGAAACGAATCATCGAATTACTTCGGATAATTTGAAATTATTAAGGAACGTAAATTCGCCGCGAGAACTAGACGGGTATAAAACGATATATATTTAAAAAGGATCGAACTTACTAAATCTTGAAAAAGGAATTTGAAAACATTTTCTTTTAATGAATATTTTTACCGAGAAAGAAAAGGGACACCTGTATATTTTTTCTTAAACTCGCAGAAATAGATGTTGCACGCCCTACGCTCATAAATACTACCTGCTATTCGGGTTAGGCAGATTTTTCGGATATATTACTATAAGTGTGTTCATAAATAGAGATAAATGTACATATTTTCTTTTTTAAACGTATATGTTAGACATAACTTTCATTATTCGGGAATTGGTTGACAATGAGAGCTGACGTGCTTTTGAGACATATGGCCAGAATTTCCTTAAATCAATTTGTGGTGTGTGGGTTCCCCGATACTGCGTATTAGTAGTTTCAGGCAAAATAATAATTTCACCGAATCTAAGTTAACTTGTCCAAATACAGAGCACAGGGAATAAATACAGATCGCTGCAGTCAATTCGTCCTTTAGAAAACAGTACAGCGCTTATGGGAGTACCGCACAGTGCTGCTACATCTTTTTGGGATAAGTATGTATATAAAATATGGTCACAACGCAAAACGTAATAAATTTATGGGACCTCCATGCTTTTTGCAATGTTCAAAGAATTAATTTAAGTCATTGCTGAATCAGATTTCGTTATAATAATTTACTAAAATACATAGGATTTCCATAGGAAAATTCTATATTTTAATGTTTGTATACCTGACATTCAGATCTCACTTTATTATTTACAGAACTGTCAACTGTGAATATATGGTTCTCGCAATTAAGCAACCGACTTTTGACATTTCGTCGCTTCATGACATGGTTGCCACGCATTACAAAGCAGAGCGTACGGTTTGACAGATATATAGATCGGTTATGGTTAAAAGATTACGAAAACTATCAACGCTAAGTTAGCGCGTTGACAACTTACCTTATCCATGCAACTAGCAACGCGCTAATTGAAGAAATCCTACACGGAGGAAATATCACTAGATTTGACATTACTATGTACTTGCTCAATGCGAAGTTATGTTTGGTTGTGTTGGTATGATTTTATCATTAGCGCAGTCAAACGTTAGCTGTTTCGTTGCGAGAACCATATGTAATTTGCCGGATATATAGTATTATGTTATGCATGAATATATGATTATTCATTGTTAGACCAATAAATCGTAGGAAATAGAATAATTACCAATGTATAGAACTTAATACGATAAAAATAAACAGATAAACAAAACGGGTAACAATAACATGATGTAGCTAATTTCACTCCATTCCAGTTGTTTGAAGGTATTGATAACACTGTGCAACAGTAAGTGAGATAGTTGTAGATGTTAATTATGCAACTAAAAATAGTCCCATAAGAGCCTGTATTGTTTTCGAAAAGGCGACTGGACTATAGGTAGATATTACCTTTAGAAGCAAATTAAATTTTAAAAAGTAATTAAAGACACAGATTTGTTTTATAAGAACAAATATAAAACAATATACGAATTATGTAATAATTCAAGATGACTGTCGAATAAAATTTGAAGATGTAACTGATACTAATGCTTACACACGTTTTCATATTCAGGTCACTCAAAATACTGAACTACATAGTCGTGATGTGTCCCGCGAATTAGCACAACAGGTAGCGAGAGATATTGTCATTGTACTCATAACTCATTTCTTTCGGAATATCCAGGTTTAGCTGAGGGTAGATACTTCGTTGTAGAAATACATACGGGTCTAGCAGGCCCAAGGCTTGGGTTGTTACTTGTTATATGCTTCCATCTTTTCCTATTCTATCGCACTCTACCTCCAATGACTAATATTCGTCTTCAGTATATCTTCCTCCACCTTGCTCCCCCATCGCTCCCTCGGTCTTCCCCTACTTTTCTCTACCGTGCACTTCATTACTCTTTTTAGTACTCTGTCCTTCGTCCTCCGTATTATATGTCCAAACCATTTTAATCGTTATATTTTCACAAAACTTGTTATACTTGCTTCCTTATAGGGATCTTTCAGTTCCTCATTCGTCCTTCGTTACCACACATCATTAACTCTCTGCCTATCAAAAATTTCTCGCAGCATTCTTCTCTCCACACTTCTAGTAAAGTTATATCTGATTGTCTAAGGGTTCATACTGTACAAGCAATTACTACGGGATAACCGTTTTATGTACATATAGACAACTTTAACTTCCTTGAGGTAACTTGCTTTCAAACAATTGGATTAGAGCGTGGATCCATCTGTTTCCTGCCATTATTCGTTCAGCGTCTATCAACGAGCTACGTACATATATATATATATATATATATATATATATATATATATATATATATATATATAAAAA
>JARFOC010046660.1:0-21702 GCA_031763485.1 Osmoderma eremita | reverse complement strand
AGTTGATAGGAACCCAAGCAAATAGTACTTTCAGTAAGGCTATTAATGAGAAAGAGTCAATGTCAAGAGCTAGCTGGTAAATATTAAATCATTTTAGATGGGGGGTGTAGAAATTATTAACTTGTAAGAAAAGGGGATATTTAATTTTCATAAAGTAAATTGGATTTTCGTCTGTATAAAAAAAGGTATGTTCCACCGCGACGTAAGAATATGTAAATGTAAGGTAGGTTCCATCATGACCCATATTAATTAATTAATTTTATACATTAAAAGATATAAAAAGTGTTGGTAAGGGGAGATATTACAAATTTGGCACCACAACGTGGGGCTCTCATATCTCCACAGTTGGAGGGAAGGTTACAATTGGCTACCAAAGTGGGGCAATTTACATTATAACATAAAAGTAGCAGGGATGGAAGCATTACAAATGGCGCCCAACGTGGGGCTCTAATATATACAGGCAGGGAAGCATTACAATATATATATATATATATATATATATATATATATATAATACACTATGATGATACACTGCGACTGGATATCTTTCGTTGTCATTGAGATTCGAATGCGCGGTTGCCATTTACAAAGAAATCCCTCGTTCCGATGTGGGCATACGTGTATATTGATTGATATATTGCTTTATTGATATATTTCCATTCTTCAAAATATTTCAGGATTTTTGGAATTGGTACAGAAGGAAATAATGAACTAACATGAAATGAAACTAAAATCTCGTCGTCTTGCAATGTATGATTTTTGATTTTTTGAATTTTATACTAAAAATCTTTCTGGTTTGACGGATAATTTTTTAAATTAATTTACTATTTTGACACCAAGTAAGTCGGTGAGTTAATACCAGACACAATTGGCGTTTGGAGTTACCTGGTTTGTAAATCTTAGGTATTATTGGATTAGACACATTTAATGTAAGTCTAAGGGCTGAATTTACTAATTCTAGACAATTTTTGAGGACTTTATTTGTTCGACCAATCATTTTTGGAAGAGGATTTAATGGTACAAAAGGACCATCTGTAATAATTTCATTAATACTATTGTAATAATCTTTTTCGTGGAGCATTATTATCTTATTGCCTTTATCTACTTTTAAGTAAAACCGGCTCTTTGTTCGGAGACTTTTAATAGTTCCCAACTCGCTAGTTGTTTCGTATTTTTTCAAAGTGATTCACATTTCGTACTCAATATTAAAAATATCGATATCTAAAACCCTCCGATTTATCATTAAATGAACTGAGGACACGATCCGTTTTTTCGCCGGAGAAAATCCTACACGGGAATAGCAACGACAAAGCACTAGGCGACAGAACGTGGAAAAGATGGGACTACATTAGCCGAACGATTTCCCGCTAACAGACGATCCCTCAAATCTGATCTCTCCACTCAACCCGCTAATAAAACCCACTCCTCGGCGATTCCGGGAAATATTAAGACTCAGGCGCGTAATTTCTATGGGTTACGTTTAGGCCCGGAGATCGGTTGGGAATCGCAGAGAAAGCGTCGATAACCTGATCCGCTTAGGTGCTGCCGAATCTTTTGCGTCGTTATTGGGTCGGAACTTTCTTGGATGATGTTTTTCCCTTTTTTATTTTTGCTCGAAGACGAATGAATGCTGCGTGTCGTTTTCTGGCGGTTTCGTTAGATCCTATTTATTATAGTGGAGGGAGTGGTTTTGGGATTTTAATTTTTCTTTCCTTACTCGCTCAAATGTGCAAGCACGAACTGGTTTGAAATATTTGTTTTTGAATTATATAATGATGGAATTCCATTAGGATCTCACTTACGTCCTTTATTCTCTGTAATTTGCATTAATGCTTTGAAAATATTGAATAAAAACCCTATTCTACAATGAGAAACCAAAGCTTTAGGAGTAGAATATACACCATCTGCATTACTTTTTGAACTCTCTAAGCTTTTGATGGTATAAACGACACATATCTAGTAAGGGTTTTTTTGGGTCCTCAGGGTGTTTTCCTGACGAAATCGGTGTTGTCATATGTGACTAATCGGCAAACTAAGGATGGAGATTAAAGATGTGGAATGAAATATATTTGATTTAGAGCTCGAAGTCGTCCAAGGATCCATTTTGGGACCACTTTTGTTTTGTCTGTATCTCAATTATGATTCTCCCACAACTGGGGAAAAGCCTTTTTGTAATATACCGACGATTCCGTGATTGTTGTTGAAGTAACAGAGGGATAGTTGCAATAACAAAAGTCTCTTAGCATTTCCATGTATAGTTGTCAAGTTCTGACTAACGTCAATGTCAAAATGTAACAATGATTTTAAATTTCTTTATTAATATTAGTACGATTCGATCTGATGTGTTACATCAGATTGATGTAACCAGAGGCAACTTTTGAAAAATAACATAACAAGTGAAAAAATTTGATAGACTAAATTATGACATATCTGAAAGTTAGAAATTGGAAAAAGAAGTAACGGAGTACGGAGTAATTTAGAAACTAGTCTTTTAACGCTAACAACTCCACTGTGTTTCAAGGATTCAGCAAGGGTTAGAAAACGCTGACATTGAATTAATTTATTTCTTTATTGCCAAATATTTTCGACACAGATAGTGTCTTCATCAGGGATTGAAATGTTTAATTATAAAATCCTTACGTTAACTGAGTCGGGGAACATAATTTAGCTCGTAAGTTCAAAGAGGATTCCTCTTTGAACGTCAGCGTTTCCTAACCCTTGCTGAATCCTCGAAACACAGTGGAGTTATTAGCGTTAAAAGACCAGTTTCTATCTGAAAGTTAATTTGTCAAAATCCCAGTCGAAGTTGTAAGTAGAATTTTGTAAATATATCAAACTTATTTACAAAAAAGAAACAATGAATTGTGACAATATTTGAATTTGAATGCTGTGTTTAAATGTAACGTCCTTCACCCTCTTCCTCTTTCATCTTCCTTAATTTCTCTTTTCATAAACTCAAATATCCAGTTTCCTGTTGCTTTTACACTACAGCAGCTGGGTCCCCTCTTCTAAGGTGCCAACATCACATAAAGAAACTATCTTTGCTTGACTAGTTTCTTGTACGAATCCGTGAAGTTAATATGTAAAAATCTTCCAAACCCCTAACGTTGGTAAATTTAAGAATTTAAGAATTTAAGAAAGGTATTTCTGATCAGAAATACCTTTTATTAGGTACGGAAGTTTTTATTGTCTTAGGTTCTGAGTTTTAGTTTTAATATTTACATACCTATAATGTTTTTGACAACTCCAATAACAATGTACTTAATACGATAATACATTGTAAAAAACCCGCGTTCAAAGTGATTACTTTCCCGATCTATATATCGTCATTACGAGAAAACATACAATTCTATGAATATAAAACTTCCACCGTTACAGTAAAAGAGCGGTTATTCGGAGTTAAACAATTCTTAACATTCATACAATTTCATCCATCTTTCTTCTTCTGACAGCTAAGCGTTTCCCGTATATGAGTCACGAAAGCCTTCCATTTTATGTTTGTTACATTTCCCTCATTATGTGGCCGTTCTCGCTGCTGCTAGCAGCTCATTGTCCATGACAGTCATGCGTTAGTTAACGCAATTCGTGCCCGAGCATAGAAAAAAGTATAAACAGGCGCACGATGATATGTATGTAGCTATGGTAGGATCGTTAATTATATAGAAATAAATAGATTCGTATAATTTAAACACATAATACGCCGAGAAAATAAAGTTTATGTATCTGTAGAAATAGTTCCTGTATACAAATGTAGTTAAACAACAGAAAATGCAGCAGCCGTGTATAAGAGAAAGACAGGAGAGCAATTGTATCTATTTCGTGTTTAATTTTAATTTTTAAATTACTGGCAAGTATGAACGGTTCTTATAAGTTGTGAAATTTCCAGGTATAAATCAAGGTAGTGCCCATTTCTCACTACAATAACTGCCATCTCCACATTTTTGCATAGTGCCAACAACGCCTCTAGAAACTTCCCTTGCTAGTTTGTAAAAGCCTTCCCAGCCCATTTATGCACTGTGTCGTGTTGTGTGTGAGAATGTGTGAATCTACAATCTATTTAAAAATTACTTTCATTATCTGTCACCAACTGAACTAAACGTGTAGTGTCCTACATTACCGACCGAGAACCGATAGGGAGATAGACATAATTTGATATGCTCTACAATAAAATAATTAATAACATCGCAGGAGATGATGGGGTGGATCACAATAATATAGGTTAAAATCCATCCTCTATCTTCCCGAATATAGTCGACTCTCCAGAGCCATCTTCCGGTGGAAAATAGTTGTAACCCGTCGTAAGACTCGAGCGTATGGTAATATGGCGGTATAGCGCAATGAAGGAGTGCGCCCATCCACCTTATGGAATTAAATGCTCCCGAACATGATATTACGGTCATATTTTTAAGGTGAATGCCACGTTGAAATTCGGTTTTTTATTTCATTAATTTTGCTCCCGCCAGAGAAACTATTCCTTGAGTCTTTTTAATCTGCTGGCGTTGCTTGCCGCCAGTAGAATTACGACCAAATTCACGTGAGTTGGTCGCACGGGAAGCGGGCACACATTAATAAGATGCTTCCCTAATGAAATTCTGGGTTTGCTATTAAGTGGCTCGTTGAGTCAGTAAGTTTGTAGAAATTTTTGGATCGGTAAGATTAATAAGGGTTTTTCTTCGGTTTGACGATAATTCAGGTGAGATTGGGATTGTGCTAAAGTAAGAAGTGCTTGCGAATGAGAGATTTTGTATAAATCAAAAATTTTGTTGTCAAAAATCAAAATCATTTTTATTAATTTTGATTTTAACGTGTACAAAAAAGGATGCATGTATTTTGGCCTCGGTATAATAAACATGTTATGTAGTACCTATCGACTTTATAGGAATCCGTATAATATCGTTTCAATCAATCACCATTTTTAATCCGATTTGAATAATACCATACAAGTAAAACCACAACGTTGTATGTTACAAATCCGATTGCTACATGACAACGATAAGAAAATCTATCCTGAAATTACTAGAATTTGAATATTGTAAGTAAAATATTTCTATGCGTTTTAACTTGCTGTTTACTATAGTTAAATAGCTTTGTCGGTTATCTGCAAAGGAACCTTCAATAGTTTAAAAGACCATCAAAATTTGTCACATTTCGACAATCTAAAATAATTTTTCCATACATCGTTTTATGTACAAATAAATCCGTTTGGCAACTGAAAAATTTTGGTCATTCACCTTGAGAAAAATTACCAATTTTAGCAATGCTTTAATATCGTTTAAGACACATTGCATTACTGGACATTGCATTTGTGTCGGTGGCTTGTGTGTTTGACCGGTGCCCCCTAGATGCGGGTATGTCGTGACGCAGGCAGGTGACTAGGACATTTCGCAATGACTTCGCGACGCATTAGCGATGAAAGTGGGTTTAGCATTCGGAGAGACGCTGGTGACGCCTGGTAGGCAGAAACTCGAGTCCGTCTTTAATGCTTGTATTGCTTTTGCTAGTATGGTGTTTCCAGCAATAAACCATGCGCCGATAATGGCAATTTTACGGTTAACACGTTGACTGTTATTGTTTGTTTCTCAATCTCCCACCTTGAATCATCCACCGGTGAACGCGGTCTTTGGCACACAATTCTGAGATTCCAATGCTCTAATTCGAAGCATTCAATGTCGTCGCGACACCGTTACATTAGTACCACTCGCTAGGTGCCGGAAAGATTTACGATTTGCCGAGAGAGAATTATGATTAATATTGGTTTATTCCGCCAATTTTTGCCGTAAGCAAACCTCAAAGTCAGGAGTGAAATTAGACGTAGAAGTTTGAAAATCTAAAAAGGAACTTGGATTCTGAGATATAAATCGCTGTCTATTTGATTTAGTGATACGGATTGTGATGATATTTCGAGATATTTTGAGATGATGCAATAAATGTTGGTTTATTTGGCTTTTTAGATTCGATTTTTGTGATATATGTACGTCACGTCTAAATGCAAAACTGACATATTCCACTTTCCGCGGATTTGGAAAATTGCCAGTTAACTTATTGAAATCAATAAAATCATAAACTCAATATATTTTTTTATGAATTCCTTTGTAGTGACTGTTATGGAGCACCGTGAGAGAAAGAAATAGCTTAATGGGACATCAACATTTTTTATACTGAAAATAGGAGTTTAGAAACTGAATGAAAAGCTCCCAAATTGTTGAATTGGCCAACAAAATGCCTAACTATCATTATTTCTTCTGGTACTCATTTTCACTAAATTTTCGTCGAAACTTCTAAGAACGAGATTAATAGAAAAGACCCTAATTTCTATAAAAAATACCCGTACCATCTTAATGAGTGAATTCGGAACTTGACTGATAATGAGAGCTTGATGTACATTCGAAACATTACAGAATTAGTTAATAAAATTTGGTGTGTGGAATTTCCAATATATTGTGTATGAGTGAAAGACTTTAGATACATATTCTCCTAGCTAATTTGCCATCGTCAGTAGCAACGCGTGCAGATGCGTTCATTCACTTAGAATATCACCAGAATTCTCAAATGTGTGGAAAGATACCACATTAACTAGTGCTCGGCAAGTATTTATTGATGAATTGTCAGTTGTTTACACGATTCTTCATATGGGTAGTGAAGCTGGCTTTGTTTGATAACGCTCTTCCGCTGTTTGAACCAAAACAGGCTGATGACTACCATGAATATATGAACAGTGAAGTTTTTACTGAGTGGATGCAAAAAATATTTACAGACTTTGAACCAGAACGTATCATTGTAATGGAAAAATGCTCCTTGCCACCCCTCAAAGACAGATAAAATCCCTAAAAAGTAGTGGGCAAAGATCCAATAATTGAACGGCTTAAGTCGAAAAGAATTGTAGTCGACCACAGAATGACTGAGGTCAAAACACCGTTGCTTGAGGGATTAGATCTTGTAAACGTTGGGAAAATTGCGTTAAATATCGCATTGCAGATGATTATAGAGTGTGCCAACTGAACAATATTTGGGAAGATATGACGGAAGAATTAGTTATGACAGCCAATACTGGTTCATCATCGGATCCATTGTCTGAATCAGATTTTGATTTCATAAGTGAACAAATTAATTGTAACTAATAATTTTGTAAGTAGCGGTAGTGCCAGAAATGGTTGAGTGTCTGTTAACCAGGTTTTGATAATTTTAGATTTGAACTATTATACGAAAAATGACTTTTTTTCAATGATACTTTAGAATAGCCTAACTCCATATATTTTACAAGTGTTCGCACTCTTCTAAATGTGGAAATGTGGTCATTGCCCTCAAACTCTCAAGCGTTTTTACATATGTTTGTCCAAGCACAGTTATTGACATTACTAAGTCATTGAATTTATGTTTAACAATTCAGTTAATGCCAGTTCTATTTGTAATTGATTTCTTTGACTTTACATCAATTATTATATGTATGTTTATAATGCGTTACTTATATAGTATTTCTTTTGTTGCAGGTATGTTAGATAAAAGCCAAAACAGTAGTTGGTGAGTTCTTTGTTTAATTAAGTAAAGATTGTATAGTAATGTATCTAAGTCTGCGGGTAAATAACTTTAAAAATATGACAGATGATAAATGACAGCAGAAAAATTGCCTGTACGATGTTGAGCCACGTTTCATAAATATTGGGTGTTGATACATTTGGCAACAAGGTTTCTTCTTAACGAACAAGCGTTATATCAATTTAATAAAAAAAATATATTTATCCATTTTTAATATTGCTTTAATAATAATCATAATATGTATTTTGACCTAAAAATTTTCTAAAGAAAATGTAAACGTGAATCAACATAGATAACAAATCTTCCAGCTAATTAGTACAGATATCGTTACGTAACTTTTCGGATAATGCAGCGACCGAATTACTGAATTTACAATTTCATTTTGGGAAGAATCGTACGTTCAGATAACGCTGATGGAAATTAAAGCGAAACTTTTAGGTTAGAATACTCGACGATGCTGACGTGGCAAGCCATTTGTCATTTGTCTTCCCCTAGACGATAAGATAAAGGCAACGACATCTACTGAAGTTTTATAGAAACAATAAATCAAAGAAAAAAGATTTATTATTCTATTAAGTTTCGCTTTAAATATTCATTACATTCTTATGCGTAAATGCCCAAAACTGATATTAGATTTATTCTGCTACAAAACGGTTTGTCTGTTTAAGTTTCTGTTTTCGAATTCCTCCGGGTAGCAAAGGTTTTATTTCTCTGCATCCTAAACGGTTAAATTTAGCGCACTAGACCTTTTAGAATCCAATTTATAGGAAAGTAAGTCAAACAAGCAACTTTTTGTTTATACGCTCCAGTAAAATTGGGACACGAATGAATTGAGATAAAAAAAAGATGGGTTCAAGATCAACGATTCGAACCTCAAGAATCTAGTAGCAAAAGAAATCTTTTTTCGAAAGAAGATTAGGGGGAGAATGCCGCTTCTGTTTGGATAGGGCGTCTGGTATAGGAGTTTTAAATAGTTAAAAAGAATGGAGTTGAGAATATCTATCCATAATGGAGCTTGGAAGGTTGTGCGTGAATAAATGATATGTGTTATATCGAATGCCTGGGATAGATTGATGGATGACTCCTCTTCCTCGAGTAGAACGCCTTTAGAAATGTATCTAGACGCGTGGTCTATTATGCGCGCGAATATGTCAAAAGGAAAACTTCACGAACGATAAAAGAAAGTTTCTTTTAAAGATTTCTTTGCTAACATTAACTTTTAACTTTAGTATCAATTGTAAGGTTGTACTAAATACACAAATATACAAATTTGCAAATATATCCATGTATAAATAAGACTGTTTTGCATTACGGATTGATGTAAGGAAAGGGTGATTGGTGCAGTGAAGTAAGAAAGAATTGATGGAGTTGAAGCGAGTAGCGCTGACACAAGAAGAAAGAACAGGGTGGGAGATAATATATACAAACACATATAAAGGGTAGTTAAGGCATCTGGCAATTTAATTCATTCATTAAAATTATTTGCACGTATTTATTAACCTTTCTAAATTATATTGCTTGATACTTCAAACGCTTTTTAAATTGTCAAAATTATTTCTACCTACTTCGCTGGACAAACCAACCAATTTTCTATTTACTTCTTAAACGATTTCCTTGCGCAACACCCACAAACGTTAACATCAATAAATCTAACTACCAATCCAAACATAGACATTAAATAATAGCCGAAATGGACCTCAATTATTTTAATGACTGCGCACGGCGCGATAACAATAAAGAAAACTGCGCTTAATAATAATCAAATTCACTCACGATTTTTTACCTATATGGCCACCAGATAGATATTTATAATCAGAATAATCCATTAATTAATATCTGGTTAATTTGCATATAATTAAGCGACCACCGGATGTACAAGTATGGTATGTTGAAATGGTCTAGAGACCTTCGACGGAGCAAATTGATACTCGATTGTTGTGCTATTGTTGACGCCTACATCATATTTTGTATAGCAGCGACATCTGCAGTATTGAAAACGATTTTAAGCGCAATTAAGTTTTTAATATGGTAGGCGCCTAAATGGGTTATTAGAAGTTATAAGAAATTATATTTGGAAACATATGGTTCGTGTTCCTTTTATGAATAATGGCATTCGTTGCAATAAAATCGTATACGGTATATATGCGCAAGTTTAACAATCGTTGCATAACGAGGCATTTACGTATATGGGGGAGCGATGCTAGATACTTCCAAATTTGGATATTTTTGTACAATCTTATCAAAAATCACAATTTAAAATGACTTGTGTGGCTTGAATTATATCAATTATACCGCACATAATATTTCCTAATTTGGTAAATCGGTATCGCCTTGGTATGCAAGTCGCTAAACGCTTCAATACCATAGCTGTAATAAGAAACGAAAATCTAAACTAGGTTCGATAATTATTTTTTTCAACGTTATTTGGACAAAATTTCAATATTAAATCTTTAGGTCATATAATTTCGACATGTACTGTAGCATGATCTACCGCCACCGATAAAATAATGCCACCTATTTTCTTGTATTTGTATATTTCATTTGTTATTTCGTAAACTTTGCCTTATTAAAATTATTTATGGAGAAATAATATTTTCTTAGAAGGTTACCAACATTAATAAATGCAAAACAGTCTTATTTATACAACTTATGCAAATGTGACAAAGTGAAATTATGCAAGAACACATCAAAAAAGAATAATAATCCTGGTTGTTTAGCGACCGCCTTTTTGTTACGTGGTACGCATTCATTTTTTTTTCTCATCTAAAGAACCGGGCGAGATAAACACCAAGCTTCTTTGTGTATGTTTTTTGTTTTTTTTTATGACAGCTTGCGTAATGGGCAACGTGCTTTTAAGACATTGCATACATTGTTACCTGTGACGACTATATATTTACACAGTAAATGTAATTACGTATTTCTTTTGTTTCTGTTGTTATACACGTAGAAGCAATTTGCTGCAAGTGTATCCAAGTCGGACGAATCCGTTCTTGGTTCAACCTGACCTCCGGCGGTAAGAAAATTTATTGGATTGTTTTATCGCCTCTGGTAGCAATGAAAAGATACATAAACGTTGTTGTTTCATTAATAAAGACATCCAAAAGCTATAAATGGTTTATTTATGTTCGAATTTATTGGCACCGCACGGATATCTTTACGCACATAGTTTGTTTTAGTTTGTGTCCTTTTCAAACCGACTGATTTATGTTCCAAAATTTTAAATTGATGAATATAAACATTCGTCACTTGATTCTAGGGATTTTATTAATTGACAAATTGGTCAGTATTACGCGAGATAAGAGGATATATTATTGGGAAAGCAATCCATCTCTTCGGATGTTACTAGCTGGAGAACAGGAGATGTATCATCATCCATTACAAACGCGAAACAATAGGGTTGCTGATCAATCAACGTATCCAGAAACTAAATCTCTTCCCTATACCATGCATACACGTATGCCCGCATCGGAGCGGGAGATTGCTTGGCGAATGGCAACCGCGCCATTTTTTATCGTACCCTTCCCGGTAATAACACGATTAGGAAGGGTGTTATGTAAAAAATCCATTACTAAATGGTGTTACGCGCGGGACAACCGTCTTGCGTAAACCAAATTGCATCAAAATCTGGGTTAAGTTGACGGATAGCGGGAATAATTTGCGTTCGTAGCAAATCCAAATATTTCATTCACCGTCGATAACAAATGATCCTATAATGTTATCACTCAAGATATCCGCCTCGGTGTACTGAGTTCTTACATTACTGACCAGATGTTGGGGATAAATGTAAGTATGCTAGATCGCGCTACGTACAATATATATGGCACCCGGGTGAGAGCTGAGCATACGTGTATATGATTCTTTAATTTTGTGTCTTTATTTTTAAAATTGTTATTTCTCCTACTAAACATCGTAAAACTTCGAAACCACTACAGTACTGTGATCACGTGGTGGTCATCCAGTTCATTCATCGCCAACTATATTACTATCATGATAACTTCATCGAGGTCAATTAATGTAATTGTTAAATAAGCGCGGGTCAAAATTAATTGTACGTTCTTAACCAGCGCTAGAGAGAGAAATGCACAGGGGAGTGATGTATCGACGTATCTAAGTGAATTTATCAATTTTAAACTAGTCTTAATTGGTGCTAATTCAATTTTGGTTGGTATTAGGAGAAATTAAACGAAAATTGCAAGGTTTGTGTTCTAAAATCGTTTTTGTTCTTTGCGGTATGAGTATAGGTAAGTGGAAATGTGTTTTTTCGAAGATGGTGCTTGTTCAAAATTACACCGTACGATTGCTTAAGGATGATAAACATTGCGGGTTGTTGGATAATTCTTATTTCACATATAAAATCATTAAGTTTATTTTATCAAGTATTTATACGTTGCTGAAAATTATTTCGACATATTCACAAAAGATTTCGTCCAATTAATATTTTTCTCGTCTTTATCTTTTTGTGACATAGCCCAGATAAAAGATGCTAAACTGTGGGTGGTCCATCTTGCTGGATACTAGGTATATAATGCATCCAAGTGCAATCGACGAATTTTGGGGGAGCGTAGAGACCGAACCAGTGGGTGTGCACAGTTGAAATTTTCAGCGTGTACTGAGCATATATGGCCAACTATACCTGCAAAACTTCACGCGATTCTGCTGTCCTGTTTTTTAGTAGGTATATCTGTGGTAAACTCAAGCGTCTAAGTGAACACAATGATGTTTGAATGAATGAATTATTAGATTTTCGGATTGAACCTCTACTATCAATTTTGCAAGTGGTCTAGCGTATCAGAACAATTCGAAAGACTATCGTTGATATTTTTGATTACCACTCAATTAATAATTTACTTATTCCTCGAGGCATTCTGTGACATCATCTAGGAAAGTTTACTCATCTACAATTATACACACCTAAAATTTCTCCCACCTATAACACATACTTTCTGGCGTATGTAACAATGCTGATTTATCCAATCGAATCCTATACGTAACGTAGCAACAAGCACTATTTTATTTCGATACAGGTCAGCGCCGATATTATAGTAGATAGTTCACGTACGAATGACGGACGTATTGTCAAAGAATATGCGACGTTTAAATACGAAATAACGCTAGGAGGAAATGGGAGAGTAAAGTCCATCCTGTCCGGTCCGATGGCGAAACAATGGCTGGCTCGACTGAAGACACGCTTGGTCGATCATGCGCTCAATTTCGGTATAGATCGACTTCCTGTATCGTATACCTCCTACCCGCACCCATTTAGGTTACCTTCAAGCGAATGTAGACGAATATAGATACAAATATGGTACGGATACAAAAAAAAGATTCCTTTAAATTTTGTTTATGATAAAAAATAAAAGAAGTGCTTTTTTATTATAGACACAATATTGACATTGTTGTAACTTTGTTAGTTTTGTCTGACGAAGCCATTGTGTTGGCGAAACAATTGCAACGCTGTTGTAATAAGCCATCAATGAGATTTTTGTCATTTTTTTTTCGATTAAGGCTTTTGTTTTTTTTTTCTAACGTGAAAAAAAATTATAAAACCCTCGTTGTATTTATTTGCGTAATACATACAGTGAGCACGTAAATTTTGGAATAAATTCATTTAAAACTGTTTTTTTTTCTAAGAAACGCTGACAGTAGAAGACATTGGCTCTCTGTGAGGATACTCGGTACTAAACATTTCGCAAACTTCCTTTTGGGTACGCATCCTGTCCCTATAACCAATCATCATCAGTATCTCTATTCGCACTCTTTCATTGAGACGCATCATTAAAAAAAAACTTATCGTAATAAGTTTTGCTTAGACAAAGTCACTTAAGATATGAGTCAACTGTCACTGTCAACAGTATGACTCAATTCAAGGTTTTATTTAGATAATTTAAGTGTTTAAGTTTGGTTGAATTTTTTAGGCTTCTACATTTTTTTTTTGTTGAAACAGTTGAATTCAGGTATAAGACATGATACATAAAATATGTTCAGAATTTGACGTAGAATTTATAAATTGAAATAAAAAAAGGTGTTTCCATAAAAAAAAACAAGTGAGCTGTTATACACTACTTATACATGAAATAATCATCAGAAAAACGGTAACTAAAATAAAAAATCGACGGGTCTGAGCGTTTCTTCAAGTAAAAAAAAAAAAAACAGCTGAATTTTAAATGAATTTATTCCAACCTTTGCGTGCTCTCTGTATAGGTAAACATAAAGAGTTGAACTTTGAAACACGCCCTAAAAGTTGTTTTCGCTTTAATTAAATCTTAACGCATCCTGTGTACAGTCGCCTGTTATATCGGTGTTTAATCGCCAATACGGACAAGTAGGTCGGAATAGCTATAGCAAACGAGGTCCTCTGGCGCCTCTAAATTGAATTATAACGAGCCTCCGGCTGCGGCCTTTCCACTATCCCCTCCACCACCACCACCTCTATCCCTCATCCTTTGTATCGGTCGTTCGCTCATGGCTCCACCGTCAGAATCTGTCCGATAATCACTGATGACAAAGAAATGGTCGACTCGTACGAGAGGGATGGAGTCGCGTAAGTTACTTACCCGAGGATGTATCGAAGTAATTTTGGACAAATGATGTTTTGACATATGATGAATGATCGGGTGAGATTTTACATGGTGGTAATTGGAGCGAAAACCATAAATGATGAGATGAGTAATAAACCAGAAGATAAGTTAAAACAGGCAATTAATTCTTTATAATTTGTTTAGCGAACCTGCGGAGACGCACTTAATATGACATACCGAAGTTGAATACTTGGAAAATCTGTAAAATTTTGACTTTAACGAACAAAATATTTATAGGTAATTCCCCCTTTAGAAAACAGTACGGTGCGTATGGAAATATCGCACAGCGTTGCCACATGTTTACATGAATAAAATATAATCACAAATAAAAATATACTAAACTTATAGGACATTGTGTAAGGTCCAAAAAAATTAATCAAAGTAATTGATGAAGCAGATTTTGTTAATTCAACTACTACTGCGTTTTCTTAAAAATCTCCTTTTATTATAACACAGTTACAATTGTAAAGCCTGTACTGTTTTCTAAAGGTCGAACGAACTATAGATTCCATTTATCACATGTCAATTTTGCATTTCTACCTTTTTCTCTTTGTTAATTTTGTGTAACTGTCTCTTTTGAGACCGAATCACTAGCAAAACTTATCACAACCGCCATAAATCCTTTATTTTCTTGCAGTAGATTTTATTAAATAGGTGTTCTTGTACGGGGTGATGCATGTAAATTTATTAGATTTTATGCATGTTGTAGATTCATCGAGATATAAAATAAAAATTAGCGATTGTAGGGATTTTCACGTTTTAGTATTACCTATTTTAACGTACGCCTCATGTATGCCTTTTAGAGTTATTAACATGGTTTTTATCTGTCAATTTACATTTTTACACCATTTTCTATGTGTATTTACTATGCCCCTTTTTTAGACTAAATCTTATCATATTTTTTTTTCCAAATAGCCTGCAAGCGTTTATACGTTTTGATATCGACACCTTGTTTTTTTATCTCTCATATGTCACCTGTCACTTGTCAATTTGCATTCTTACGTCTTTATTTACGTTTATTTAGGGTAACTATGCCCCTTTTAGCACTGAGTAATAAATCTTATCACAATCCCAATAAATTATTCATTTCCTTGAACATATCGTAAAACTAACACGGATACTACAACCCATATCCCCTCTCCTTTCACACGTAGTACAATTCACACTTCTTCTCGGCGACAAAATCCGAAATCCTAACGACCCAAGTTCGCTTTACTACGAGTATCACACTCACACAGAGAAAAAGACCCGATACATTTGTCCGCAGATCTGGAAGACAAATCGTCTCCTACTGATCCCCAATTCCCATCCTCTGTTCTCTCGGAGTCCCGACTTAGACCAGTCTAAGACGGGTTTAGGGGTGGTGTACCCCCGGCCTTCGGTAGCCGAGTGGTATTATCTCTCCATTCGTCGTTATCTTGTCTCCTTTGGTGAGGTTTTTAGGTCGACGGTAGTTTGGGGGTGATAGTTACGGTGTTGAATTACCGTGATTTTCCAATCCTAAAGTATCTTGAAGAGTTATAAATAATAAGGAAAAGTTTTTTTATTTGAGAAGTAAATCAGAGACATTTTGGAAACAGATGGTCTTGTTTTCACAAAACAAAATTTAGCGGTACATTAGAACATTTGTTCTAAAAATTTTTGATAGATTAAACTACCAACTTCACTCCACTAAAACATATGTCTTCCTATAATAAAAGTGAATATTTACCATTAATCCGACGGATTTAATGTTTATCCTCTGCTAAATTTGCTTCTCTCACCATTTCTACTCCGTGAGAAGAGAACTGTGTAGAACAGTAGGGAATCGATTGGTGCTGGGCGCTGTCCGAATCCATTGTGATTTGACCGGAAGTTGTCCACAGACAGGAAACTAACCGCACGGTTGATGACCTCATTACTGTACGCAGCGTACTAGGAGATGGAGAAATGGAAAGCTAACGGATGAAGGAAAGGGTAGAATGCAGATGTTTTCTAACTTTTTTTTTTGTGTGATTTTTAGGCGTTCGCATTATTGTGTTTTAAAATACGTTGCTTTCATTTGAGATATCAAGACACTTTTTTTTTAAGTTAGAATAAACAACGACTGCATATACATTGTTCCTAAGAGATTTACACACACAAAATTGAGTACGATTTAAAATAAAAAAAGGTAGCATTTACTTCATTAAATGTTATGACATCTGTCATATGTCACCACGACATGTGACATCTGTTACATATCATCTCTCACACCTAACACACATCTGTCTCCTATCATTTGTCAGATATCGCCTGCTACATATCATCTTCCACATGTAACATGTCATCTGTCATATGTTGTAAAATAAAAATAACTGACTTGTAGAAATTTTTACGTTTTAATATTGACAAACTTGATTTTTGTCTGTCATATTTATATCATTTATTACCGTCTCTATCTACGTTTCTTTTGCGTAACTGCTCTTTTTAACATTGAGTCATTAATAAATCTTATCAGAAATAAATTGTGCTTCCTAGAGATTTACAGAAAAGGTGTACAAAAACAAGGGTAAACATGCAAGCCTTCCTTATACGAAAGCTTCGGTCACACTTAGAATTTGCGTTTATTAATATATTAAGACACCATTCTAATGTGTTCTAGTTTCTCCTATTTATACCGATATTATCAGTAAATAAATCACTCGTTGGTGAAGAAAAGTTATGTTGACAACCGATTTTTCGCGCCATAAATCTTACGAACACGATTAGGGGCAATTATGTTGCTTCAAATCCGTTTGCTACTTTCCTATATTCATTTATTAAAAATGAAATCTGGGAATGGATGTGAAGTCACTGGATCGATTTAATCAGACGTAAATGTGTCAGACTTTTTGATTGGAGCGTTGAAAGTTTTGATTTGATTTTTTAAAATATCCTCAAATTAAATTCTACGCGTGACTGGCGTTCTGCGATATTTCTACAAGTTTGACAGCTTCCGCTAATTAATTTACGCTATTTATACTCATATGTAAGTTTAAGTTTCGTTAATATCGCGGATTTTCGTCGCTCAAAACTAAAGAGTTTCGATCCATTGGCACTTCCAACTTTTCTAAATCAAGGGAAACTAACGACTTGTCGCAGTGGGATATTTTTTAAGCCGATTGGCACTACTGCTCGCTAACCGAGCGAAGAATCAGTCGGCTAGTTTAGCTAATTTATGGAATTCCGATTTTGAAATCTCTTTATAAAAGTAAAGTGGGTTTCTTCCTAGTAAAAGGGAAATGGATGCCGACGCGGTTTTACTGCATCGTCTTATTTGGCGAGGAACAGTTGAGTAACGGTTACCGGGCATTGTACGTGACTTCTGTTTGTGCCACTATGAATAATAATGTCTTCAAACTTAAAGAAATTTGTTAAGAGTAACGACTATATAGAAACACTGCTTACTTTTGTATAATATGAATGTATGTTGCGTAAAAATTGATTATTTCATAGATATTATCCCTGTTTCTATTTCCATTTTCCGATTTTCTTGAATTTGGAAGAGCTTAGTGTACACGCACACGGCTTGAAATCATATAAATTTTTTTTAATGTTATTTCTCTCAAGAAGAATCTTTTTATTTACAACTCCACAGTATCTCACATAACACACAATTTATTTTAAAAGGTTCTGCTATTTTCGGTAGGTGTACACAAAATTTGACTTTGTAGAATAAATAAATGGATTTTTATCAATGATTTTCAATAATGTCGCTTCGATGAACCAATACACACCGTTTCATCTCCTCCAATATAAAAAATCATTTATTTTTAGAAACTCCAATCACATTAAGAAAACAGTAGTGGGCGCTGTGATCTACGGAGGTATCCCACAGGAGCAATAAGGATATATTCGGAAATAGGGGAAAATTTAAATTTAAATTTAAGTTGTAGTTCCCGCAATAAATGCTTGCCTTGCATCAACTACCATTATACCTTCCCAAACTTTTTGTTTTTTCTAGCCTGCGTTAACTCATGTTTCATCCAAACAATAAATCTTTTTACTTCATCGCCGTGATCTTCAATTTATCCTTCCGTACGCACGCCTTGTTTCAGTCTCACCCCACATATACACATAATTCAATAACGAGATGAGGATCCAGGCGTTAGAATGGTTGCAAACTGAAATTCCCTAGATTAAAATTTCATCCTAGCCTAGGGGAATTTGGCACTGGGATGTTCACGGGGTTCTAGTACTAAATACTGATGTAATACTAATGGGTGGGACACTAAGGGATGGAGGGATACAAATGTGTGACAAATGTAAATCTACGTCTAATGTCTGAGTAGATATTACAGAGGTTTGTATACGAATTTTCAGGTGGTAGAAACGAAATTTTCTGACGGTTTTAGGGGAGTGTTTCTAGGGATAGCATATCGACAGCTTCTACGAGAATTTATTAGATTAACAATCAGAAGA
Source organism: Osmoderma eremita (assembly GCA_031763485.1). Lineage (NCBI taxonomy): Eukaryota > Metazoa > Arthropoda > Insecta > Coleoptera > Scarabaeidae > Osmoderma > Osmoderma eremita. The sequence continues at coordinate 3,169 of JARFOC010046660.1, read as the reverse complement.
TTTTGCGGTTTCTTTAGTGGTAATTATGATAGATTCGTTTTGGAGTAACGATAAAGATTTTGATCTTACTTTGAGCAGAAATTCATTTTTCATGAATTCGATAGCATTCATAATAAGATAAGTTTTGGTAGATTATACAAAATATTTGGTAATATTATGCGAACCCTATTATTTAAATTATATATTCCTAACAGTCCATAATTAACTAAAATAAAAAGAAAACTTATATTATTTATTTGCCCTTTACTATGTTTGACAAGAGACCTATAATAATTGTCGCGAATGATAATTGTATCACTATTTTGACGAGGTTACTTACGTCTCCTGCAAAACGGAAAATACCGCTTCTGAAACACATTTTTCACATTGCAAATTGACACGGTATTTCCCATGGAGACCTACGCAAACATGACGGTATCTCGCCATACTTTTAAATTAGATACTTCCTGCGCTTCCGGAACAAATTTCGTCAACACCACGAATAACGCTGCCGTTCGTTGCGTTCCTGCTATTTATGAGGTTGGCCGCGCTGGGCATACAAGTTACACCGGTTTCGTCACAATATTGTAATGTATTCATTTCCGTTTCGCTTCTATTATTTGTGTATGCGATGTGCTTTATGTTGTTAGTGAATATATGCGATGTCTAAATAAAGAAATACGTGTCTGTTACGTATACCGTGTCCTGCATTTTGTTCTAGCAGGTAGGTAATATAGAAATAAAATTATAGTGTTTCGGCTTGATTTTAGTGTTCTCTTGTTTAAGTGACCATTCTTTCTGCTTTATATTTGCAGTAGATTAGATATAGATGTATATAAGACGGTATAAAAGAAAACCTTTAATATAATGGAATGCAGGATATGGTATATAGGAAGGAAGTTTATGCGTGGTAGTTTAGTCATGAATATCGTGTATATTAATTGGTTGCGATACTGTTTGTGTTGTTTCAGCATACTAACATTTTACATCAGTTGTTGAATTGTTGCAAGCACCTTGACATAGTGCTTTTGAATTCAAGTGTAAAACGCACATGGAACAGCTTCACTAGCATAGACATACTGAAAAATATGTATGGAATGGAGTACCATCTCCTTATATTAGTAAGGGCATTATTACGGTCAAACGGACTTATATAGTGTTGTGTTGAAATGAACGTTGATATACTTTTGTAGAGTAGATAAGAATGACTAAATTCCAAATCGACAAATTCCAGCATCTAGAAAGAAGTATTTAAATCTTTCAGGTTATACATTCGCAGTTCCTTCTTCAATTGCATTGCAATGGTTGTAATGCTTGTTCAAATTTTGAATGTTATTCTGAAACACCACGTTTTTCTAAATATGCTAACAGGAAGAAACCCAATGGCGTTAAATCAGGCGACCTACGCGTCCAATTCAAAGACCTGGCGAACAATTCTGTAAATAATTTATTGTAGATCGTTCAGAGTGGCAGAATCTTGCTGAAAATAGCCAATCGTCAATTCCACATCATCCACTTGGTTAATAAATCGCTCCAAAAGAAGTCTTCGATCTCGTCTGGCATTAATAGTGTATGGGCCAAATAATTATTCTACGTGACAAGATATCCAGATTCTAATTTTAGTATGACGCCATGAATCTTGAATTGCACAGTGAAGGTTACGTCCTGACCAGATTCTCTAGTTTTGTTAAATATGAACCCAGAGAAATGAAACCAGGCTTCGTCGGAAAAGAATGTGTTGTTAATTGATATTACGTAGATTATTTTTGTTTTAATGACAAAAGTTGTTGATTTATATAGATGCAAATGAAAGCGATTTTTTCCCGATATTTCTGGTGGTCGTAAAATGTAGGAAATTCAATGACAATTATTATAAACGAAGAATGGAAAGATGAGGATTTTGTTGCATAATTTATTTTACATTTTATATATCAATATTGGCAGTATTCGGACGAGCAGAAGACAAATTTTAATTCTTTCCATATGCTGATTGATTGACTTTCACAAAATTGAAGGATCATCGACTTCAACAAACTTTTTTGCCTTTGATTTGCTTTTGATACTGTGCCAAAATGAACCGACACTTTTCCCTTATTTTCCCTAATTATTTTTTCATAACCAAAGCACCAACCGGAAACATAACCTCGATCCGCACGAGTGGAAGAGGCCAAACTATAAAGTTTTTTGTACGCGGTTTCTCCACAACCCTTCCTTTTCTCATTGCAACAACAAACCAGGCGACAGACGCACTACCACGCCACGGAAAGGAAGAATTCACCGCTCCTTATTTATTTACACACCAATCTACGAGTTTTATCTCCACTTTTTCGTGTCTCCTTGGTGCCTTACCTGGTCGTACCCAGGCCGCCCATTTCCCGTACATTTGCGATCCCGTATATTTTATTTCCCTTTACGTAGCTCTCGTATCGTATTCCTTACGACGGCGGTGAATGGACGAATACACTAACACAATGACAGCGGTAAAAGCACGCGACCCGAATTCCGGATCGATCCAATGGCATAGGGACACGCGCCAGGTGTCATACGAAGCGAGCTAGTGGCCCGACTTGCATATTAATGGTGTTTGTACTGTATGGGCGAGTGTGAAAGTGGTTTTTGGAAACGCGATGGATTGGGACGGTATTGTTTGATTGTTCTATGGTCAAAATCGATAATAGTAATATGTAATATTCAGTTGGCAGGTAGTTTGTTTCAAAATAATTAAATTTGGAAGAATTTTTCTATGACAAGGACTGCAACTGTCAAACTCAGATCTAAATGAAACTTTGCAGACTCAAGAGTACCTTGGTGTAAGCATAAATTGTTTTAGGCGCTGAATTATCGGATTTGGGGGTTGTACGGAATTGTAGGGGCTGGCGTTTCTTACACTTCTTCGTTTATTAAATAATAAAACCAGGACACTACTTATCACAAATTTATTTCGGATTTTACAATTTGCGATGTCACGAATAATACTTGCTTACATCTGTACTTCAGACTTGACGATTCAGTACTAATGTTAATTTGTATCTTACAAACCAAAGAAAACTACCTTAACTTAAATTATTGGCTGTGAGTTTAGGGGGCGTATCTCCGGTATTTACTTGTATATGATTTGTACATAGTATATTAGTCAAGAGTTATGGTTTCCGAAAAAGTACCTGTTCCTAGAATTCAGGATATTGGGACA